>ML813640.1:30472-86457 GCA_009831015.1 Picea engelmannii | reverse complement strand
CGGCTTCCTTGTGTTTCAGCATCGTCGGTTCTAGCGGTTTCCTCTGTGTTTCAGCACCTGCAGCTCTGGACTGTGTAACAGCTTCATGTTTCGGCATCTGCGACTCTGGACTGGTAGTGGCTCTGTATTTCGGCATCTGCGTCTTCAAACTATAAGGCATCTCTGTGTTTCAGCATCTGTGACCTCAGACAATTCCGTGTTTCAGCAATAGGCCTCAAATGCTAATCTGCAGTTTTGGACACTTATGCATTTCTAATCAATAGTTAAGTACGAGAGTGCTGTAAAATATCATGCAAAACAGATTAAACGTATAGTAATGAGAAGGGACGTTGTATACCTTTGAGATGATTAGATAAAGTGATAGTATGAGTCTAAATGTAGGTGATCAAGAGTATAATGATGGCAAAAAGTATAGGCAAAAAGGTACATTGTGTGGTCCTAACACTAGACTCATCACTTTTTATCTAGATTGTGGGGAACCCCATCTCCCCGCTTTGGTAGCTTTCCAGATACCAGTCAAAATTCAGAACATAACAGTGTATTTTTGCATCATTGATGAAGGTGCATCCACATGCATCATGTCCAAAATAGGATGGCAGAAACTTATCTCCCTCGAGCTAATACCATCCACCATCACTTTGATATCTTATGATGGACGACCATCCTCTCCTAAAGGGATCTTTCAAAATGTCCCTGTTGAACTCGGGGGAAAAACCATTCTTATTGAAATTGAGGTTATTGACACCATGCTTGATTACAATATCTTGTTTGGATGTAGTTACATGTATGATATGAAGGTTGTGGCCTCTTCTATGTTTCGAATGATGTTGTTCCCCCACAACGGGAAGATCATCACCATCCACCAAGTTTCACATTACAATCCCAACCCTTCCTCCAACATTGATAACATCCTACCTCTTGTCAACACTAATCCTGATGCATACCCACTCATCGAGATGGCCCCCAGAATTTTCAAAGAACCATCCTTGCTAGGGACATACCATGGAGCACCACTACTCATACATCCCTCAACACAAGTATGTGTCATATCTTCCGATGGAACGAATATTGGAGATACCATTCCTCCCATTGAGGATTCTTCACTCTCTGACGTCCCATTAATTGTAGAAACCCTACCTCAGGAACCCCCTGAGAACCCTTCGACACCACTTGTTCCCGGTTTCACTCTCCCCCAGGGTCACATCCCTGTTTGGGAGACATTCCCCCAAGCCATTACGCAAATCCCCTTCTTCTACCCCCCACCGTGCGTACAATATTTCCAGGTAGCCACAACGCTTACCCTTCCTAACATGGTGCTTGCTATTCTAGTTTGGTATCTACTCCCACCTAAGATGGTTCCTCAACCATACCTCCCTCCTCAAACCAAGGGAATACCAATGCAGATCCCAGTCCTAACTCTGACGGCACCACCCTCCCCCCCACTAGACAACACCACTACCATAGTTGGGGGTAGACGGAAGAATAAATATCCCACCACTCCACTCCCCCCCCGAGTTCAACCTCCTTGTGCACTATGCGAGAAATAAGGACACATCACCAATATATGTCCCTCTCTCCCCGAACTATGCAATTTAATCCAACTCCCTCAAGTAAGTACGACAGACGCTAACGGAAGTATGCCAAATATTTCAGCAAGAAACCCCTCTATCCACGTCATCACATACTCGAGTCACTGACATCCATTATGTCACAACCTCATTCAATGAATGGATGAGATGCCCTTGCTCTCTTTTTGAATCACTTGATCATTTCACATACCAGTGTCCTACGATCATTGAATATAGGCATCGCCAAATGGCCCTTATTAAAAATCCTCCCAACCCCTCAGTTCCTGCGATGCAAGTGATTCCCCCTACTCCCTGTCCAGATATCGTTCAAATTATCTCTCCTGAGCATGAGGCACTTCCCACTCCTCCATGGTTTATGGACAACCTATATGAGGATTTTCCCTCAAATCCCCTCAATTCTTCAGTTCACTTCCCCCAAAAAATCTTACGACCGACCACAATTTTTAACCCTTAATATATCAATATTTGGTTCATGAGGAGCGAACCGTTGCAACCTCCTTGTGTCACCCCCTCTACATATTCACCACTAGAAGACCATCACACAGTGAAAACCACCAATGTCACTCCCCTGGATCCCCTATATTCATGTTAGTTCCAGTGCGACGAAGACATCCTCGAGGAATTAACTACCCTCGATTGCCCATGGAATGCACTCCATCATAGAGAACTCTTTCTCTCACACGAAGCCTTTGAGCCTCCTATCCAAGACTTCATATACACAATCGAAATGAAATATTTTATCCCATCCGGGCATATAGACTGGTTCAACAACCCTATCCTTGCCCCCGATGCTTTTGAAGAAGGAAACATGGACAACATTTCCCCCACTGTCAAAATTAATATTTCCATCAAACTTGGAATCGTAGAATAAATCACCATTGGCATTGCATGCTTCCCTGAAGAAATTTCATCTTACAAAGCTCTCTTCCAGGAATACCTGGACATTGTTGCCTGGTCATACACAGAGATTCCCGACCTTGATCCTTCTATTGTTGAACACCGTATAGACACATAGCCTGATATTACACCTGTACATTAAAAGCAACGCCCACTGCACCCATCCAAAGCAGCGGCCATCAAAGCCAAAATTCAAAAATTTCACGCTGGAGGGTTCATATACCCCATCACATATACGTCATGGGTCTCCAACCTCGTCTCTGTCAACAAAAAGCAGGGCAATATTCGCGTCTGCACTGAATTTCGCAATATCAATCACGCCTGTCCCAAAGACAATTTCCCAATGCCCTTCATCGACCAAATTATCGAAGATTGCGCTAGCCACAAGGACATGTCCTTCATGGATGGGTTCTCTGGCTATAATCAAATTCAGATTCATCCAGTAGACCAATACAAAACTACATTCACTACCCCTTGGGGTACTTTTTCTTATCGTCTCATGCCTTTTGGACTCAAGAACGCAGGTGCGACATTCCAACGGGCTATGACTTATATTTTTCATGATATCTCTCGTATCATCCTCGCCTACTTGGATGACCTCACCGCTCAATCTAAGAAACACATTCAACATCTAGATGACTTACAAGTTATCTTTCAACGGTGTTGTCAGTACAATATCCGCTCGAACCCCCTCAAATGTGCATTTTGCGTCACTGCTGGACGCCTCCTTGGGTTCATTTTTTCCCAACGCGGTATCACAGTAGACCCCCTCAAGGTCTAAGCCATCATAGAAATTCCACCACCTCAAAATTTATGCCAACTAAAGATCCTACAAGGCAACGACAACTTTTTGTGATTCTTTGTCCCCGATTATGCCACTCACGCACACGGTTTCCTTCGCTTGTTGCATCACAATATCCCATTTAAATGGGATGAACATGACCAAACCACTTTTGATGATCTAAAGGTGACACTCTCCAACACCCCTTTGATTAGTCCACCTGACTATGATCATGAATACACTCTCTACTTATCGGCCTTCGTCGTCTCAGTAGCCGAAGTCCTCGTCCACCTAGGGGATGATGGCCGCGAGCATGTAATTTACTACATCAGTAAAAACCTTTCAGGGCCACCCCTGAAGTACAATCACGAAGAGAAACTCGCCCTTGCAGTTTTCTTCGTAGTCTAGAAACTGCACCATTATATCTTGCTTCACACTACCAAGGTTGTGGTAGATTCCAACCCCATGCAGTACTTGCTTAGTCGCTGGCAAATCAATGAAATTTTTTCCCGATGGATCTTTATCCTTCAGGTGTACGACTTAGATTTTTCAACTCCCAAGAGAAAGAAAGTGCTCATCCTTTTCAAACTCATTATGATGTTTCCCTTAGATACTACCAGTTGACCCGTCAATATAGACTTCCTTGACAAACACCTCTTCTACATCCCCTCAAATGAACCCTGGTACGACGACCTCCTCGTCTACCTTCTCACAAAAAAATTTGGAACCCATCTCTCCCGAGACGATTGTTGACGTATTTTCCATCAGGTCCCTCGATATCTCCTTATCGATGAAATCTTATATCGACGAGGGGTCGACAACATACTTCGTCAATGTTTGACCATCGACGAAGCCGATAGAGTTCTAAATGATTGCCACAATGGCGCTTGTGGTTGTCTCCTCTCAGGAATGTCCACCACCCAGAAAATCATTCGAGCAGGCTACTTCTAGCCCACATTGTTTCACCACTGCATCTGTGTTGTGAAATGGTGTGACAAATTCCAACTTTATGCCAACAAAGCACAAGCACCACCCTCTCTTCTACACCCAGTCATCATGGCTGACCCCTTTTGCAAATGGGGCATTGACTTCATGACTTGCAACCCTCCATCAAGTAATGAACACAAGTACATTGTCGTAGCAGTCAATTACTTTACCAAGTGGGCCATAGCCATGCCTACTTTCAACAACATTGTTGACACCAAAACATGTTTTTTCTTTAATCATGTCATTTCCCGCTTCGGAGTACCACTACAACTAGTCTCCAATCATGGAAAACACTTTGAGAATGAGCTCTTCATCAAAATTTCCTCAAATTTAGGCTTCTTTAACGCGTTCTCCGAACCCTACTACCTTCAGTCGAACAAATATGTAGAGGTGGTCAACAAGGTCCTCAAAACCATGTTGCAGCGTACTGTCAACAAACATAAGACCAATTGGCATCATATGTTGTTTTTAGCGCTATGGGCTTATCGCACAACAGTTAAAAATGCCACTGGTTTTACACCATTCCATATCATCCGTGGGGTTGAAGCCACTCCCCCCATCGAGTGCGAAATTCCCACTTTACGTACCACCATCGATATTTTACCTGACACTGCTCCAATGGAGAAACGCTCGCTGAACTTAGAGTCACTGGATGAAGCCCATCGGTCTTCCTTACAGAATAATGAGGCAGCCAAAAAATGGTCGAAGGCCACTTTTGATCGCCATGTCAACCTTCGTTCATTTAACGAAGGAGATCTCGTCCTTGCCTACGATATCTCTCACGATACCCTCGGCCATGAAAAATTCAATTCATTATGGCATGCAACTTACATCATCCAACACTGCCTCACTAAAGGCACCTACATCCTAGCCTCCCTCGAAGGCTATCCTCTCAAAGAAATCGTCAACGGGTTGTACTTAAAAACATTTTATGCCTGAGTGTAGTCATTCTATACTAGGCTTTTTTCTTTTTTGTACACATTTGTAGAGTTTTTAGTATTCTTTTACTCCGTTCATGCCTTATGTCTGATCTACCATTCCTTTTATTGACAAATTTTTTCACCATCGGCCTATCACATCGGTTACGCCGATGGAGCTCGCTGATGGACACAGCATCTCGCTTCGGCCACTTGGGCCCTTTATACCCCCTCACATGAACTACTCCACTCCAACGGCATATGTTTGGTCTCAACAACCAATAATCAATCCAAATACACAATCGTCCTTGACCTCCTCTCCGAGGCAAACCATCTCCATATTTTCCACCTTTGCATCTTATTAGATTCCCATCTTGTCATCCTGTATCTCAACAACGTGTACCGTGTCCGCGATACCCGCCTCTTCCGCAAATACCTGCAAGTTAGACTATTATCTCAACATTTTGATTCAATTACATTTACACATGTTCCACGACAATTCAATCAAACAACATATAATATGAATAACCTAGTGTTATATTGGAATTTATCCCATCAAGACACCATTACACATACATAAATCATGGAAAGTCTGTCACAACATATAGATTAGACATCATAAAAAAGCACCACAAAAAATCATCACATGTGAACACCACAAAGGTCCCAAAAATGCATATCCATATATATATATATATATCGATCAGTGTGCCATCAAATGTTTACAAAAAATAGTACTACATGTACATCGCCCATAGGTAGGAGAAATCCCCAAACCTTATAGGCCCACAATAGGTGTCACCCCATCCTATACAAAATGGGCCCGCAAGCCTATATAAATAAAAAAATATACATCTAATCGCACTCATGGTGCCTCTAGAGCAGCACCACTAGGTCCTCTCTCGGGAGGAGGAGCCCCACCAGCTAGGGGTCCTCTAGGTCCTGGGGGTAGTTGCCTAGTCATAGATACACCCAATGTAGTTGCCCTCCAGATCAGGGTTTGCAGCTCTGCCGAACGGCCCACACACTGCCCGAAAACTCCCTCATCCTGGATTCGAGTCCACATGCCCTCATGCACTCCCTATAACATCACCTCCAATTGGCAGCGAAAGTCCTCTAACACTCTGTCGACCTCTGTTGGAGGAGCATGTGAAGTCCCTACACCGGGGTCATCATATCTACGTCTCCTGCCAGCTCTCTCATCATCGGCTGACCTCACACCAACCTCATCCCTACGACGCCTCTCTCCTACCTGTGGTGGTCTCACGGGCCCTTGACGTGCTAACGCACTAACCATCTCTACCTCCTCTCCATGTGGCCCCACATCTGCACACGCAAAAAACAAATGATAGCATCAACATCCATCCATACATAAAACCTATGTTATACTATCAAAAATACAAAACATCAAATACATCAACATACCTTTGTGGTCCCAAACCTCCCCAGGAGGTAAGACCATTTCTGGATCCCAACGGTAGTCCATTCCGCCATACGGGTACAGTAGGATGATCTATGGCATCTGACACCACACACATGCTAGCTTGGCCATAAAATAATGGCCACCCTCCCCAACACCATTTCATACCAAGATCGATTCCCACTGCATCAATCGTGTCTCCCATGCCCCAGGTGCATTGAATAAAACTCTAGGGCGCAACATAGGCACCCTCTCCAAGAACCAGGCCACCAATATGGACCCAAAGGAAAAATCCCCTGAGTCAACAGCCCGACACTAGTTGAGTTGCCCCATCATATTGGTGTGTGGCATCAAGCTCCAGGAAAAATGCTATCCATCGAATGCCCTTTGCATAATCCTCAGCTAACCACCACTGATCCACTAAGTAGCTAAGGATCTGTAGATCCTCATGATCATCATTGTAATGCAACGATGCACAAGGGTTTCCATCACCCCAATCCGCACCACCGATCCTGACATAAAGTCCTCCCTGGAGCAATATGTCCATTCCAGGTCAGTCAAGTGTGCATCCCCCGACAACGGGGGATCAATAGGTAGGGTGCTTCCTCAAAAAGGGAGCCCGGTCAAGAAATACACATCCTCCGTCGTAGAGAATATAAGTTTCTCCCCTGGCACAATGAAGCAATGTAGATCCGTGCTCCACATAGATATCACAAACTGCAATAGGTACTCATGTGCCCGCAACAGTAAGCAGTCAAAGAACTTTATCAACACATAGGCTGCCAAAGGTCCCTGCACACCCGAATCATCATCCCTCATCGGTTCCTTGAGGCGTGCCCAGTCCCTCTCCCTCTAGTGGACTAGAATCCTGAACTGATCACCTGCAACCACATAAACAATACTTAATCAGACATCACAATCCATAAAAATTACAAATCTCAAAAAAGACAAGTTTTTACCCCCCCTCAGCTTTGCCTCATGTGCGCGGATGTCACCCTGATAGGTGTGCACATATGTGTGCCTGTTCTTCGCATAGTTGCACATAAATGCACAATTGTTGAAGAAACAGATGCACATCCATGCACACCTGTCACAAACATAGGTGTGCATTCATGCACACCTGTTCACTCCACAAATGCACACAAGTGCACAGATGTTAGAGAAACAACTACGCATGAGTGTGCACTGTAATTTGAACAGGAGCACATCCAATGCGTGCTTTTTATCCACATTGAGCCGCCCCCATGCATGACTATCTTTATTACATCCGCGCACCCAAGTGTGGGAATCCTCTGATTGCTCGTGCACTGGGAGGGGCCACCCACACAAAATCTCCCAGTATAGCCATCCGTACGACCTTGCCTAGAACAAAAATCCTAACTACTATGCAGGACGATGAGACCACTAACCTGGCTCTCACAAATCCTGGATCGACTTGTTTGAACTCCAAGAATCTCCAAATCTCCAATAAAAACCTCTCGTCAACTCACTATGGTAGTAGCTACAAATGAGGTGGCATTATGGGCCCTACAACTATATATAGTCCATTTTTCCAAACTTCCATGATCAAGTATAGGAGCTCAGAGAATCCATTTTCCGATCCGTCTTCAGCCACGGTATCAAAATCCCGCCACCTACATAGTCAAATTCCCCGGGTCACCATCCATCCTTGGCCTTGGGGGAACATTTTTCTCACATCACGCCCACGTACGCATGCTCATGTTCAAAATTATCAGATAACTGTTATATGTTCTTTATCTTCAGGTATTGTTCACGTCAGGTATTTGGTTTTTTATGTGCGTAGGTACTCGGTCACCACAAATCAACGCATCCCCTTTACGTAAATTCTCGACACTAGAATGTAATCATTCCCTCTGAATATCAATTGCATCTCCCAGTCACACCCTCCGACATTTTCCTGTAGGATCCTCACATCCGGCTCTATAGTACTATCAACTCCGTTGCATTTCAAGTACTGTCACCTGGTAGCATTCTCCCCCACATGAGTTGTCCCATTCATAGTCCCCTTTAGCACTTTGACACTCATGTTGCTTTCACTCACTAGGTATGGGAGTCCTGATAGTCGTATGCATGTCAAGAATTAGCCACATACTCCTTCTCCTCATTATGCTAGCTTTCCCAATGGACTCCCAGGATATCTCCTCACGGTTCTCATTTGACTACGCCTTCATAGTATCATTAACCCCCCATTTCATCCGCGATCAGTTTTCCCATTTGCAGATTTCCCTCCATTCATTTACCTCATACAAAAACCCACCTATGGGGTCCCCACCCTCCACCAATTCTCCCCAAAACTTGCACCCTCATAGGCCAAGCCATCTTACACTGGGTCACCCATTTCTGTATCTGCACACTTATCCCAACTTATTCTTTATTTATTTGGTAATTGTACAAAGTCGTTTTGATTCCCGCATTTACATAGTTCCTTGTTGTCGACTTTAGCAACCTTCCTTTCCTAGGAAAGCAACCCCTGTCGCCCTTGGTTGGGGCATTCCTTTACATTTTACCCTTATTGAAATTGTCTATAAACATCGAGTATCCAACAGTCTAGGTACCAATGATCTTTGACTTTGTCCACTTTTCCATGCCTCTAACACAATTTAAACCCACATCTAGTCATCCCCCTGACACTAGATCCAGTTTCACCATTGCTACCACTCATAATTCACACATATCCCCAACCAAGGGCAGTCTTGAGTCTCACCACATTTTGACTTTGTCCATGTTCCTCATCGGTTCTTGATCTCATCCTGTGGATTTATAGAAGCCCTTTGCTTCTTAGATTCCCATCTCCCTTTCAGTCGACGTCAGCATAGTTTCTAGAAGGGCGTTAGTATCTTGACTCTCATTACCCTTAAAATGAGGTGTCTTGGACGACACAGGGAGAACCATCCTTGCTCTCTGCTGTCATTGATCCCCACAACATTTGAATTCAACACACTCTCATGTTACGGTGGGTCTTACTTTGTGACTATTGCAACTATTTTATACTAGCCAAAGACCTCTGAAATTCGTTGGGCCATCAATGCCCGTGAGCCATTGACACTCCTTACAAGTGTCATCACCTCTTTTCAGAGTATTTTCACCATCAGAATTGTCATATTCCATTATGAAACCACCCCGGAGGGCGTTGCAGTTATCTACATCAGCATTCATCTTCATTTACTGTCTCACACATTTGAGTTACATGACACGAGCATGGGGCATGCCCGCCTCATTTGTATACAATTTTTTATTTTTTTGCACCTCACGAAAGGTTTGGGTCCCATAGGTTCCCCTCTTTTTCCAATGGGTCACTCTTGCAATTCCTCTGAACACTCTTTCTTACAATGGTACTCTCAGTAAAAGAAACATTGATGTATTTTAGCTATACGTATACTCCTAACCTCACATATCAGGGGGCATATGTTATCACTGAAATTTTATTCGCAAATGGTTATAGGAATCCAACATCTCCAAACACCTAGTAGTTCATTCATGGCCCAAAAAAAATGCATTTCCAAAGGGATAAAACTATACAATTGGTTATAAAATCAACATGCGCTCATAGTACAAAGGAAACACGTGCACATGCGCCAGTCGAAAACGCTGGAAAAGCGCATATGTGCCCAATGCACTACTGTGTACGCAAAAAGTAGCGCACACCTAAGAACGATGCATTTATGATTCTGGTCGGCCTTCCACCCACTTCTGGTTCAACTCCCAAGTTGATTTGACCCTCAAATACGAACTGAATCCGAGTTGGGGGCTTGTCAAAGACCTAAGGGTGGCCTAAAGACCCCCTTGTTCACACTAAAGATTGGTTGGATAATGCCTCAAAGATTTGCTATAAAAAGAGGCCATGGGTGCACTACGTTTTCAAGAATCTATTTGTATTGTTATGCTTCCTCTATTCTCCTACAAGGAACCTCTTTCCTTCTTGGAGCCTACTAGCATCATTTCATTGAGCCATTCTCCTCACCTCTTGAGGGAATGAGCTTTGGATTTCTTCACCATTTCCTTTTTAGTTTGCTATTTGTAAGAAGAGCTCTCACATAGGGGATTCAAGAGCCCTCCCTTGGAGGAAGAGGGGACCCATAAGTCTCCCTTTCTCTTTGGTGTTTTTCCACTAATACAATCTATCCATTGGTGGCATGAATATTGGTCAATTTTTTGGTTGATTTTGGTTCTAATTTCCTTATGCACTTTAGTTTTGTTTATTTAGTTGTTATTAGCTTAGTTGTTTATTTATTTCTTGTTCTTGATGTGTCTAACTCTCTCGCTATTTTATGTCCTGTTCAATTCACCCAACTGGACTTGTAAGTGTCCCTCTTTTGCTCATCCAAGTGGCGAAAAGGATAGAACAGACACATAGTTTTCACCGATGATTTTCTAATTCTGGCTTAGGAATTAGGGTTGTTGACTCATTCGACTCAATGGATTAGGGGTTTTGGATGTCTTGGGATCCTATATATATATATATATATATATATATATATTGCATTGTAAATGATGAAGATATATAATTAATAGAATATTAGAGGTGTGACTCTAAATAGGTTGTTGGTTTTCCCAGTTTCAGTTTCTAGGGAAAACATCTCTATGTAATGTGTGTCTGCCATTGTATCTTTTTTGTTTTTATTAAGAATCTATTTGTAGTAATTTGTTGTACAAGGTTAAAATATACATTTGGTAAAAAATTTGTTATTGGCTTCAGGGGAAAACATTTGTGGCTAAGGGTTTGGCTCGGGTTTGTGATAAACCTTGTTACAATGGGAGATCTGTTGTATCAATTCTTCGTGTGAAAAGAAATGGCGAGCAATTCAAAATTACAGATCAAGAAATTTAATGGGAAAATTTTTGAGTTGTGGAAACTCAATATGGAAGATATGTTAGTGGAAAGAGATAATTGGATCGTTGTGGATCCAGGGACTACACCTATAGGAATGTTAGCAAAATACTTGGAAAATTTGGATCAAAAGGTGAAGAGCATAATCTGGTTGTGTCTCTCAGATTTAGTATTATTGAATGTCTTAGGAGAAGCTACAACCAAGGCATCGAGAGATAAGATAGGGGATTTGTATCAGTTAAATTCATTGGTAAACAAACTGTTTATGTGGAATACGTTGTAAAACCCAAGGATGAAATATGTAGACTCGGTGACAGAGCATCTAAATGACTTCAATACTATGGTAAGCAAGCTATTATATGTTGAAATTAAGATTTATGATGAAGATAAGTGTATCAGTTTATTGTACTCTTTACAAGACTTGTGGGATAGTCTGGTTGTGGCCATAGGTAGTAATACAACCACTTTAAGTTTCGATGATGTGGTCTCATCCTTGTTTTTGGAGGAAATGAGACAAAAAAACATGGAAAGACAGAGAAAATATGCCTTTTTTGCAAGAGAATTCTCCCTAGAAATAGATAGATATAATTCCTCAATTGGGAGATCTAAATATAAGACAATATGTAAATATCTCGAAAAAATTTTAAAGGTATGCTCGAGATGTGGAAAAGAATGGAACTACAAGAAACAATGTATATCCAAAAGTGTTGAGAGAGGGAAGGGATATGGAGATGTTCCTTATATAGAAGAAAAAACCTTTGCGGAAGAAGGAGGAGATCTGTACGTGGATTTTTCAATTATACATGCATATCATGAGGCATGTTTGGTTGACTCAAGTGCATCATTTCATGTGACTCCTCACATGGAGTGGCTTTGTGAATATGAAAAGTATGAGGGAGGTGATGTTTTCTTAGGTGATGAATCGACCACTAAAATAATAGGATGAGGAAAATTCAAGTTGAAGATCATGTATTGAAGGATTAGAACACTCTCTGGTGTTCTACACATCCCAGGATTGGACATAAATTTGATTTATGTAAGCAAAATGGACGATGCAAGGGTTAAAACAATGTTTGAGAAATAAACATGCAGGATGGTTTTAGGAGCAATGGTGTTGTTAAAGGGATTTCATTTTGGAACTCTATATAAGATATAGGGAAGAATTATTAGTGATGGGTAAAATAGTTTCATTGTTCTTGAGATTAGAGCTAAAGATGGAAAAACTCCTATAGTCTCTGGAGAAAATACTATGTTGTGGCATCAAAGACTGGGGAATATTGGAGAGAAGGGCCTTCGACTACTACACGATAAAGGTATGGTTGAAGGCATGTGTAAGTACTCTCTAGATTTTGATTTCCATGAACATTGTGTATATGGGAAGCATAATCAAGTAAGATTCCCCTCTGGTGCAACGAGGGCAGAGGGAATCTTACAATTGGTGCACAATGATGTGGTTGGACCTGTGTCAATTCCATCACTATGAAAATCTATGTACTATATCTCATTTATATACGAAATCTTGAGGAATACATGGATATATTTCCTTAGGGAGAAATATGAAGTCTTTGACAGGTTTAAAGAGTTTAAGTTACTTATGGAGAATCAAATAGAGAAAATAATTAAGGCGTCGAGGAAGAATAATGGTGGAGAGTTATACAAAAATGAATTTGAATAATTATGTAAGAAGTGTGGTATATCAAGGCATGAGACTAATTCATAGACACCTCAGAATGGAGTTGTATAAAGGATGAATGGGATGCTAATTGAAAAATAAAGGTGCATGCTCAATGGTGTTGGGTTAGGATAGGAATTATAGGTAGAGGCAATGGGTATTGCATGTTACTTGGTCAATCGATCACCTTCATCGGCACTGGATGACAAGACTCCCCACGAGGTATGGACTGGTAAGAAAACCTCTCTCACATATCTCAGGGTATTTTTCTTTGATGCCTATGTTCACCTTCCAAAGGAAAATAGGAGTAAGATAGATAAAAAGGTTGAAAAGCGTATCTTTATTGGGTATAAATATGGTCTGAAAGGTTACAAGTGTTGATTAAGGTTGGTTGTCATTGATGTCAACCCTTGAAGAAAGACCCCAGGTTTGGGTAATGGACCCAAGTTTGTTTGATGGATAATGGTATGCGTTATGATATATTTTCAGATAATACTATTCTATATGGATATTACATGTCATTCCATTTCTGGTTGTATGTAGAACATCACATAGCTCCTCACGGTTTGAGAGTTATGGCCTTACGAAGTTGGAGGACCCTCATATGTCATCTAGAAGCCCCAAAAGGTCAATGTAATCAAAGTGGTTTAAGAGATTTTAAAAGGTAAATAATAAAGTGAAGTGACGAGTGTATTATAATTCAAAGTGAATACAAAATAAATTATTTCAATAATAATTTTAATGGATAAATTAGAAGTGGACCCAACTCTAAAATAAGGAAAGTGGGGCCAAGTGACCTAGAAGATGTTTTTAAGGAAGCTACTTGGAGAGTATAAATAAGAGGCAAGGCTCTCTCATTTGAATCACACTTGAGCATATTAATGATTCACCCCCCCTCTTAGTAATCCAACAATAAGATTTGGAACCCAAAAAATAATAAGGTAGTGTATAGATGATATGTGGTATTTATAGAAATCAAATATGTTGTCAAATAGGAAGTCTTACCAAGGAAGGAAGAACCAGAGAAAATAGAGTTTGAGTTGAAGGATGATGAATCAAACTCTACAAAAGAATAGGAATCAGAAGAAGAAGATCATCATACTCCAATATTGAGGAAATCGGTTTGGGAAAGAAGGAAACTATAAATGTATACTCCACCGGATTTCCATTCAAATTTTTCTTTGTCTATTACTAATGATGATCCTATAACTGTTAGGGAGGTAGTGGATTCAAAGGATGGAAAACTTTGGAAAAAGGTCATGGTTGAAGAAATGGCAGTGTTAGAAAAGAATGAGGCTTGGGATCTAGTGGAGTTGTAGATTGGAAAAAATCCCATTGGAAGAAAATGGGTGTTTAAGAAGAAGATGAATGCATAAGGAAAAGTGGATAAATAAAAATATCGATTAGTAGAAAATGATTATTCCCAGGTAGAGGGAATTAACTTTGGTGAGTTTTTTTCTCATGTTGCCAAGTTAAATTCAATTAGATTTGTTTTATTTGTTATTGTTTCTTTTGATTTTAAAGTAGAACATATGGATGTGAAGACAAAATTTCTTCATGGGTATCTGGAAGAAGAAATCTACATGAAGCATCCATAAGGATTTGTTGTGAAGGGAAAGAAAGAGATGGTATGCAAGATAAAAAATTCATTGTATGGGTTAAAGTAATCACCAAGAATGTGGTGTCACAAATTTGATACTTATGTGTTGGGACTTGGATTCAAACGGAGCAAAGCGAGTCAATGTGTGTATTTAAAATTAATTGGTGGTGATCTTATTTATTTGGTCTTGTATGTGGATATTATGTTTCTGATAGGAAATGACAAGAAGATTATCTGGGATGTGAAAAATCAGTTGTCCTCTAAGTTTGACATGAAGGATCTTGGTGGTACAAATTTCATTTTGCGAATGGAAATTAAAAGAGATCGGGAAAATATGAAACTTTGGCTAAATCAAAGGAAATATGTCGAGACAATATTGCAAAGGTTTAATATGCAGAAATGTAAACTGGCCAGGGTCCCTATTCATATAGGTGTAAAGTTATCTATAGATCAATGTCTCAAGACATAGGAAGAGGAAGAGAACATGTCATGTATTCCATATGCTAGTGTGGTTGGAAGTTTGATGTATGCAATGGTCTTTACTAAATTGGACATTGCAAATGTAGTGGGAGTTTTGAGTAGGTATATGTTAAAACTAGGGAAGGAGCATTGGACAAGAGTAAAGAGGGTTTTCAGGTATTTTTGTGGCACTACTAATTATGGATTATGCTACCAAGGAAGATTAATATTAGAAAGATTGTTGGATATATATTCATTTGTTGATGCAAACTAGGATGGAGATATGGATCACATAAGATCTGCAATAAGGTATGTGTTTAACCCATTTGGAGGAGAAATCAGTTGGATGAACAAAAGACGGTTTGTAGTGGCACTCTCAACTACAAAAGTTGAGTACATGGCAACCACTCATGCAAGCAAGGAAGTAGTATGGTTACAGATATTGTGTTAAGAGATTGGGAAGTAGTATGGTCACAATATTCCTGGCAAAGAAACCAACTTATCATTCAAAGAAAAAGCATATTGATGTTCAATATCACTTTGTTAGAGACATGGTTTAAGAAAAGAAGGTGTTATTTATGAAGGTGGACACTTTGAAGAATGTTGTAGATTCATTAACAAAATCTGTGAGCACTGGGAATTTCTCTTTGTGTAGAGGATCTATTGACATTGTTGCCTTGGATTTTTTACTATGTAACCTTGTAACCCTCTGTATGCAAAGAAAACAACAAGTGGGAGAATGTTGGGTTTGTTTTATGATCTTTGCACGACTAGAACTAGTGTCCCCATTATGCCCTGTCTGGGGGGCGTTAGCCCCCCTGTCTGGGGGTTCGAGGATAGCACCCCCGAAAAAACAAATGACATTTTTTATGTCCATTTTTAGTGGTTTTTAGGCACATGGTTTTCGTTGATGGTTTTCTAATTCTAGTTTAGGAATTAAGGTTCACTAATCTGGGTCACTGGATTAGGGGTTTTGGATGTCGCAGGATCCTCTATATCTATATCTATATCTATATCTCTATCTCTATCTATCTATCTATCTATCTATCTATCTATCTATCTATCTATCTATCTATATATATATATATATATATATATATATATATATATATATATATATATATTGTATTGTATTGTAAACAATGAAGATACACGATGAATAGAATATTAAAGGTGCAACTCTAAACATGTTGCTGGTTTTCCCAGTTTGGTTTTCGAGGGTAAAAATCTCTATGTAATGTCTGTGAGTGTGTGTCATTGTATCTTTTCTATTTTTATTAAGAATCTATTTGTAGTAATTTATCATACAATGTTAAAATATACAAATCACCTCCAATGGTTGTTGGAGAAATTTCTATTTTCGGCACACTAGTTCAGTGGTAGTAACACTAGTTCAGTGGGAGTTAGTTGACTAGTTCAATTTTAGACTTTCTAATATTAGACCATCACTATTATGCATGCATTCCTAATTATAGGATGTCATTTCCTATATGAGTGAAGATCACTCACTCATTGATAAGATCATAATATGCATTGACTCTCATTCTTCATTGTGTATCTCTCTTCCTTTTCTTGATAATATTTGTTTGTGTATGCTCTAGCTAGATCTCCTATGTAGGTTTCCATGAAACAATGACATGGTATCAGAGCTACGTTGCTTGGAGCAAGCCAGACAAGCCAAAGAATAAGGAAAATCAGAGTTTTGACGAGCTAAATCTGTGGTCGTACCTTTCAGCAGTGATTTATCCAAAAATATTAATGTTTTGATGAAACAACTCTCTCAGGAAGTAAATCGATCCATTATACAAGTGGGTTTTAAACCATTTGGTGAGATTCCTCATCGTTTTCTCAGAAAGCAAGTTGGAAGATAGCCTCCCGAAACTAATACAAATCTGTGGTCGTACATTTCTACAGTGATTTCTCCCAAAATATTAAGTTTTTAAGTAAACCGACCCATTATACAAGTGGGTTTTCAACCGTTTGGCGAGATTCCTCACCGTTTTCTCAGAAACTCAGCCATAAGTTAGCCTCCTGAAATTGATACGAATCCGTGGTCGTACCTTTCTACAGTGATTGCTCCCAAAATATTAAATTTTTGAGGAAATAGCTCATGTGGGAAGTAAATCGACCAATTCTACAAGTGGGGTTTCAACTGTTTGGAAATATTCCTCACCATTTTCTTAGAAAGTAATCCGAAAGATCATCTCCTGAAATTGATACGAATTTTCACTTAAAATGCCCTTTCTGCTGTGATTTGTTAATTTTTCACTTGCATATTGAGAGTAAATTTTTAGGGGTTAGAAACAGTGGGAGAGATGGACAGGACAACTATTATACTATCAAAATTGGTGGTAATCCTCACACCATACAATTATTTTGATTGGAAGCCCAAGGCAGAATTCCAACTCAGAAGGAAATAACTGTATAATTTGACGATGGCGACAGAAACCGAACCTACATCAGCGATTGAGAAGTTGAGATGGGAGAATTGTAAGGATGAAGCCACGTGACTAATTCTTGATTTAATCTCCACTGATTTATGGTTTCATGTTGTTGCATGCAAGACTCTAAATGATATCTAGACCACCCTGGAAGGACTCTTTGGAAAGCAGGATGAGATGTGAGGTCATATGCTTGAGGTAGATTTGAATACCTTAGACCCTAAAAGTTTTGATAATATACATGATTTATTTACTAAATTTAAATCTTTGATTTTGAGCTTGGGTGAATGTGGTATTGACAAGTCTACACAAGAGAAACAACTTATTCTAACAATCTTGGCCAAGCTAGGACTAGAATACGATGTATATGTCTCCAATTTCCATTTTGGTAGATGTCTTTTTGGAACAAATTGGAAAATACCTACGATGGCTCAGTTCATTGAGTCTCTCACACAAGAGTAGACAAAACTCATATAGATGGGCCTCATGAAAGATCCCAAAGCACATGCACTCACCATGCATGATGAAAAAGGGTCATCCAAACAAAACGGGAAGGAGGGATATTCCAAACCCTTTAATGATTCTTCAGGTTCCAAAGACTCTTTAGATTCCAAGAAGAAAAAGAAGGGAAAGTAGTGCAATTACTACAATAAACTGAATCATGAAGAATTTGCATGCATGAAGAAACAGATCAATCTTATGGCATAGACACTTCAACAGAACAACCTTGGAAACTTCATTCCAGAGGGAGTCAAGAAGCAAAAGGAAGACTATCATGCTCTTATGAAAGGTAATCATCATGCTCTAGTTGCAATTAATTCCTCATTTGATTCATGGATTATAGATTATAGTGCATTCCATCATATGGAAACGAAAGAGGAAGTTTTCTCTTCATTGAGTCCATGCTCAAGACCCCCTATTCTCATGGGGGATGATACTCCAGCAGTAGTAGCAGGAGAAGGGAGAGTGGAACTCCACAATGACATTTTTGAGAATGTTGTACATGTTCCAAAGCTTTCTATGAATCTGCTCTCAGTTTATCAGATCACTCAGAAAGGTAAAAAGGTTGAATTTACATCAGATTCACTTTTAGTAATTGACATACATGACAATTCCATCATTGCAATTGGTGAGGTGGATCACAAGTCAAGGTTGTATAAATTCACTAAGTTTTCTGACGATGACACCTCTATTCTACTTACACATAAGGAGAGTACTTTGCATGCACGACCAGTGCAACATGCATCTACTCTTGTTCTTCCATTAGTTTCAGACATCATAGATGATTCCATACACTTAGATTATGTACATGGAAATAAGAAGGTAGTACATCGAGATAAGAAGCCAACGTCGAAGCTTTAGCAGATGTCCAAGAAGGCACAGACCTCACTTCAGGCAGCAGACAACCTTGTAGGGAATCCATTGGATTCGAGGATGACTCGATCTCAGCATGATGAGCCTTCTCATGTAATTTCAGCTTCAGAACCTATGATGCCCATGCATTGCTATATGGTTCAATCCACTGATATGCAGAACTATAATAAGGTTGTGGGCAATCCATTATGGAAAGCAGCCATGCAGAAGGAGTACGGCCCACTCCTAAAGAATCAAACTTCTCATCTAGTTCCACTTCCACTAGAAAGGAATATTTTCAGGTACAAATGGGTCCACAATATCAAGAGGTACAAGGCCCGAAAGGTTGACAAAGGAATTCATCAGATCCTTAAATATTTCTACATCTTCACGAAGAATTTTAGTGAGCAGAAGTTTCAGACTTTGCGGGATCGTGTTGCAGTGAAGAACACAGTTTCCTAGCAGCTGCCATTTTCTTTTGATTCATTATCTTTTGAGGGGGGTTTTGTTCCGATGTGGTTTTCCCTCTTTCCTCACTTTTATTCAGTGTTCATTAGTTGCATTGTACATGAGTACCTAATATGGCCTAGTAGCCAGGACTCATTTTTTACTCCATGGTGATGTCCAGGGTGGGTGTTGGAGAAATTTCTATTTTCAGCGCACTAGTTCAGTGGGAGTAACACTAGTTCAGTGGGAGTTAACTGACTATTTTTATTTTAGAATTTATAATCTTAGACCATCACTATTATGCATGCATTCCTAATTATATGATGTCATTTCCTATATGAGTGAATATCACTCACTCATTGATAAGATCATAATATGCATTGATTCTCATTCTTCATTGTGTATCTCTCTTCCTTTTCTTGATAAGCTTTGTTTGTGTATGCTTTAGCTATATCTCCTATGCAAGTTTCCATGAAACACTGACAAGGGTGCTATGGGAACCATAACTGGGTTAGTTGTGCACCATAAATGTTTCTATAAGTCTATCAAAGGTCGCATGAGGAGAACAATGGGCCTTGTTCCCTAAATGATGCTTTTCAAGATCAATCATAATGAACAATGCGTACTAACCACAAAGCTTCTACGACTATAGTGATGATTGCATCCTCAAAGATACCACAAAAGACCCTTGTATGTTATCTCTACACTATTAAAGGGATAATGGTGCCATGATTAAATCACAACAAATGCACTGAATGAGAATCTATCTTGGGTCCACACCATGAATCATTCTCTAGGCCATGGATGATGTTGTTTAATATATGAGTGGGATATAGAATCCATGAGTAGGATTTGTGCAATTGAAATGGTCTTTGAGGTATAAACATGAATCAGGGGTAATAAGGTGCTTATTCTCTAAATGAAGGTATTCTAGAGATCAAATGCTATCGTTTAGGGAGAAAAACACTTGGGCCTTATGCCTTAGACACCACTTCTCAGTCTCAATCACCATGAACAACATTTGCAAACACAACACAAACCCTCTCTAGGAGGTGTTTGGCATTAAGATTGGGTATGAATACTATTAGGAAGTTTTGTACACCAAGGATGGGTCACGTGGCCTTGAAAATGGTCAAGGAAGGAAAACAAGTACCTTGGGATATTTTGAATCTTCTCGAGCTCAAGACCCTTGAACAAGTCCTCATTCTATCACATGAGTCCTCTAAGCGGGATATGGGATATGGTTTCCATTAATTTGTTTTGAGCATTAGGGATGGGTCTAGGGGCCTAAATCATTGTTAAAAAGGAAAAGAAAGGCCTTATGTAGGAAAAATAACCTTATAACCCTCAAGTATTGTGAACAAGGCCTCCAACCATGAAACATTCCCTCTCTATGGGGTCTTTGACCCTCAAGTGGTATTCTGGGCACCATTATGTGGTTTTGCACAAAGAGGACGATCCTAGTAGGACTATGCCTAGGAGAGGATGGTAGGTTCTAATGTTAATGGTGATGGAAATTTTGCAAAGTTATTATTATATGTAATAAAAACTTATGTGCGTTCATATACATTCAAAAAAATGGCGAGATTGCCTGTTTTTCTCTACATGTTGGATGAGTTGGCTTCTTTCGTTTCAACTTTGAAATGACAAACCTAGTGGTTTCGTATGCATAAACAAAAACATGTCCATTTTCCTAGCTCCTTGTTCTCTCCATTTTCAACCACGATTTTAAATATGATCCACATAATCATTGTTAATGAAATTGTACACAATTATATAGATTTGTACGCATATTTTAAATATCTATTTTTAACGAAAAAATTACTTTTTGTTTTTATTCGATTTTTATTTGTACATGTATCATAATTCTTAAAAGCATTGGCCTTTTATTTATGACGTAACTTTTTATTGCCTCACCCATCTAGAAAACAAATTGCATGGTGCAAAAGTACAAACGAAGACCTACACACCAAAAATAAATTTAAAAAATGATCAAGTGTGTTAATACCCTCAATTGCAGAATTAACGCTAGACCTATTTATTTTAGGGCTTCACTATATATATATATATATATATATATATAAAATTAACATTAAAAATATGGAAAAATAGTGGTGCACAAAAACTGACTATTATTACAATTGTACAAAACAACTTCAAGAAATTCCACCATTTTGATACTAAACTAGCATCATAACATGAACATATTCATTATATTTTAGAGAAAAGTAACATACCAATGTTAGAAGAACACAAATTTTCTTGAGTTATACAAATTTTTCATAAATAAAAGTTATCTATTCCAAAAGCTTATTCAATTTCCTATGTTTCATCTTTTTACACCATATTCTAATAATTTGTATGTTTACCTATAATAATTCCTCCTAGTCAATAAATTGTTGTTTTTCCATATTTCCATTGCAACTAACATGTCATGAGAGGGAAGCATTAGGTTGCACAATCCCTCAATTTATCAATGCATCTGTGTCACAAATTGAGTCAATTTATTGATGCAATTGCATTGATAAAGAAATTGATTTATCGATGCAATCATGTTGATAGTGGTGTCAGTGGTTGCATAGTCTAAATTTATATAAATAGGAATCCCTTGTTGTTTTAAACCTTACTAAATATGTGTATTTTTTGGGTCATAAATTGTAAGGGATATTTGGACTTCAATTGGGGATATGAGCATTATTAGGAGGTATTTTCCATCACAAACCAATGTTGGAACCTTGACAATTGTCGAGGGAGGAAAACATGGGCATTAGGCCATAAATGGGGTTTCTTGGTTCAACGACCATGAACAATGTCTCAAACCACCATAAATGACTTGTTTAGTGGATCATTGGCCTCCCACTAGGAACATGACCACCATTAAGTGTTGTTGCACACTAAGATAGATATTGGGACCTTAAGAACTAAATGAGGCTTATGAAGCTTGAGGGCCATGATCGAGGCCTACAAACACCACATGTGACCTTTGTAGTGGATCTTTTGACTTTGATTGGAAATATGGGTGCTCTTGGTATTATGCACCACAAAAGGGTCATGGGGCCTTGATAATGGTTGGGGGATGAAATAAGTGACTTAATACCCAAATGAGGCATCTGATACTTGAATACCATGAATGAGGCATTGAACCACCACACATGATCTATGTATAGTATCTTTGGCCTCCATCTAGGAATATGAATGTTCTTAGGAGGTATTGTGCACCAGATATGGTATTAAGACTCGGGAGCTTGAAAATGGTCATGGGATGAAATCAAGACCCTTAGGCATTGAATGACACTTCTGAGGCTCAATGGCCATGGATGAGGCCTTAAACCACCAAACATGATCTCTGTGGTGGATGTTTAGATTTCGACTAGTAATATGAGAGTTGCTAGGAGATCTTACACACAACAAATAGTTCCCAGGGCATTGATAATGGCCAAGGAGGAAAATATTGGTCTTATGCCTCGAATGAGGCTTCTCTATTCAATGACCATGAACGTGTTAGGGACCTAACATACCAAACCCCTCATGTAGGTAGAATGATATATTTTTAATGTAATAAAGGCCAATATTAATAAGGTCTAGCAATAAGGAAGAATAAGTCAAATTTAAGAAGACCTAATAGAAGCTTCCACTTCTAGAAGATGTTCCTTTAGACTGTTCTTGTGGTAGATAGATTTAGTATAAATAAGAGTCGGTGGCATGAAAAGTTTTGTCTTGAGAATTATTGTAATAGATCTCTACTCTTCTGGAGGTTTCCCCCTCGAAGTGGAAAGTGAACATTGTTTCCTATCAATAAAGGTATTATTTTGGTGTTGTGGTTCCATATAATTTGATGTTTCGTTACTATTCTCTGTAGTATTTCCATTTTTTGTTGCTATTGCACTGTTATTATATACAATATTTCTCTTTTCTTGTATTATAATAGATCTGGTACCTAAAAAGTGGTATCAAAGCACTTTACTTGGTATAAACAATGGGTAAAAATTTTCCAGGGTAGAGACGTATTCTGACGCATTAAAGCTACAGTGATTTTTCATTCAACGCATAAATCCACGATTGGGGAAGTATACACGCAAGTCGAACTACAAGTGGTACTTAAGCGCACATTAATTAACCCCTATTAGTACCCCTTTGAGTGGTAGCACATCATACAACACAAGTATATGAACTGGCCTAAAGATCCTGAATCCCTTTGTAGATAAACAGATCGACCACCTGATCACTATAGTGACACCGAGAACAACTCTCAAGAATATACTCTCTAGTACCTAGGTAACTGGGTAGTATGAATAAGCGTATGGTATCGCCTCCTTAGTTGGTGCGTTGAGATATTAGGTTGATTACTATTGTTCAACCCCGTACATATATCAGAGAGCTATAGCACAATGCAAACCCTTGTTTGTAGGAACCCTCAAAACCCTAACCCTTGGGATGAAAACATAACAGAAAAGGAATAGACAAGATCTATTGTTGTGCAACCTTGTCATCTGCATTCGGGTTGTGAAATTACTACATATTTCTTCCTGTTAAGAATTAGGGAATTTCACCACTTTAGTATTATTCAGTACGAAGTAAACTCCACAAGAGTTTAAAAAAAATTGGCCTTCCCGTACCCTTATTTGAGACCAATCCTAATGGACTCCTCTTTTTGTTCTGGTCACAGTAATACCTATCATTTTTCAAAATTATTTTTCTCCATGGTCCCAAACCCCTTTGGATTCCCCTCTTTGCCCTGATCATCATCATACCGTTCAACCATAACCCATTTTATGTGTGGTCCCACCTGCCCCATTTTGGTAACCCATTTCATCATGTCCCACACCCGTAGCCAAGGCCTTGAAGCCCACCTCAATACCTTATCATATGATTTCTCAAAGGCCCAGAAGGAAGTGCAGAAACTTAGTTCCAATATTACCACCGTCAATGCCAAAATGCACTCCACCATAGACACAAAAATGGAAACCCTGAAACAATACCTATCTACCTATCTTGAATCCTTTGCTGCCCATATTTTCTCCAAGCTAAATATTACTAGAGACCTTACCTCATCTAACCAACCTTTTCACCCCGAAGGTAAGTCTTCTTCCAATTCCTAGAATTTTTAGTCCCATCACTTTCAGCAAGACCTACGCCTTCCTCGAGTGGATGTAGAAAAATTTGATGGCTCGAATCCGACCGGCTAGGTAACTCAAATGGAACATTATTTCTCTTTGTATGACATTATTGATCAGTTGGCCAAACTATGGTATGGTGTTCTCCATCTAGATTAAGAACATTTGCAATGGTGGCGATGGAGAAAAAAATCCTGCCAAAGGTATGTGGTGTTGGCCCTTGGTTATGTACTAAGGAAGAAAGAAAATATTAAGGAATAATAAAGATGAAGTACAAAGTGCACAGAAGGCACATAAAATGAGGAAGAATCGAAGTGGTTAAAGAAGCAAAAAAGAAGGAATGATATAAGGAAAATCAAGTCGTTGAAAGAGAAGATCAAGGAAGATAAAGAATCAAAGAATATGGATCATGGACACATAAGAAAGTGGAAGAAGACACCAACGGATCCTTTGGAGCACCTTACAGAAAAGAAGGAAGGACAGGCTGGCGAAGCCCTGAAAATGCAGGTCATGTGGACCTAGGGTTTTGACACCTAGACTTCGGTCTAAGGTTGTCCAAGAGTCATGTAATGTATAAATAAAGGTATAAAAGAGTCGAGAGAGTGGGGTTTTTGGGTTATGGTTATTGTTGATTATTGTTGTCATTGTTATTGGTGATAGCAATATTGAGTCTGTATTTTGGATCTTCAGCTGGGTGCGAATATCAACCCTGCAACTGGGTGTGTAGGGAGGGGAGATAAAGAGAGAAAGAGAGAGATATGCAGCTAAGTGCATAGATAGAACTGTATGTTTTTATATAATATATCAAGAAACACAGGTCTGTGGACGTAGCCCTAGGGAGAGGGTGAACCACATAAATCTTGTTGTTCTTTGTGGTTGATTTGTGTTATTTTCTATCTGTTATATTGTTATCGAATGGATGTTTTCATTATTAAAGATAGAAGGTCTAAGATAACTTCGCGAAGCTAAGTATAATATTGTTAAGGGATATCTAGGTTATATTGCATTGTTATTTTGGATTCACTTTGCATTTTCTTTGGTTGTAGACATCTATGTCCTGCAACCCCCCTATTACTACTTCAGGTGAGACTTCGTCTGCTTTGTAGGTGTTTTCGAAAGGGCCAGTAGTTAGGTCTTGTTGGTACGATGTTAGAGTTGAACCCTGGGTCTACCCCCGTGCCAACAAATGGTTCCATTCTTGGGACCGAGATCTTTTTGAGGGAATGTCAAGGTGGTTTCCATCAAAGACAGAAAATCAGAACTGGATAGAAGAACAAGAAGGAGACTTCGTCATAACTTAGAACAAGAACCCTAGCATTAGTATAGAAGAATTTTTGGGGAGGTACATCTTTACGAATGTGCACGGAATTTTCTTTATAGGAGTTCATAAGGAGTTATATGAGTGGTTAGCGAGACTAGCAGACACACAGTTTCAAATCAGATCTAGACCACCTATGGTTTGGACAACGATGTTGATCAAGAAGGTCAAGAGAGTTGATAAAGTTGTGTCTAGAGTAGTAGATCTCTGGTTTGATAGCACTTTTGGAGGGTACATTACTGAGCTTTCTATTGACAGAGTGGAATCATATAGTCAAGCAGAGAGGTATTTCTTTAAGGGACCTAGAGGAAAGTTTCTAGACTTCTTGAAGTTAAAGATTAAGATGCTATTGAACGAGAAGAATATTACGAAGATGCAGTAATTAGTGGATTTTAAAGCTAATGTTCAATAATTCAGATAACAATAGTGACACAGAGGCTGGACACACACATTGGGATATCGTACAGAGAGGTTCCTCTTGCAAACCTGTTTAAGAATAATTACGGAGATGAGGGATTCTACAATGGAGAAGAAGCAGATCTAACAAACGAAGAGTATTCAGATTCCGCAAGGGTAGAGGAAGTAGAGACTGAAGAAATTCGCCGAGGAGAAACAGAAACTGCAGGTACTTCACCTACTGTCAAAGTAAGTATTATTACTCCTCCTATTGTTTTAGCAGCATTAAGTAGCCAGAGTAACTAGAGTAATCTGCCCACTCAGAGTACTATTACAAGTAGTTTAGTACATACTCAGTCAAGAAACCAAGGAAAGTCCATGGCAGATGAAGTGAGGTTGTCTATTTTTAGAGGAGATGGATCTGAAGATCCTGACCAACATTGGTTCTTATGCGAAGCTGTCTAGAGAAATAAGCAAGTCACCGATGAAGATGTTAAGAGAGCTCAGTTTAGTACTACCTTGAGGGACCGCGCAATAATCTGGTATGTGAAGTTTTCTTTAGGACCTGGACATCCTAAACTGCTAAATGGAATTAAGACTGCGTTGAGTGCATAGTTCAAGAAGCCTAAGTCAGAGTCACAATGCATTACAGAGTTGAAGGAAATCAAGAAGAAGGTGATTGAACCTATTTGGGATTTTGATCAAAGGTTTAATACTCTGACAGGTCGTTTGAGTTTTCATATCCCAGACGAACAGAATAAGAAATGGTTCATCGCTGCCCTCTTGACACATATCAGAGTTCCTCTAATGCAATAGAAAGTTGCTTCGCAGGCTGAAGCTCTGGAGATTTCCATGAAACTAGAAGCAGCCCCTGTAGAAGAATCTATTCTAGGTATGAGGTAGATTTTAAATCAAGTAACTAGTTTATCTTTACAGGTTGAAGATATGAAAAAGGAAAAAGGAAAGGAGAAATAGACATCGCCCTGGTGGATTTTATTACATGCACAAATATGTCCAAACACCTACCAATCATTATTGCACATTCTGTAATTCTGTGGGGCATGATGAGAAGGATTGTAGGGTTTATGATATCATGCATGAAGCAGGCTACTCTACCATGGTGTGAGGTATGTAGAAATAGACATCGCCCTGGTGAATTTTATTACATGCACAAATATGTCCAAACACCTACCAATCATTATTGCACATTCTGTAATTTTGTGGGGCATGATGAGAAGGATTGTAGGGTTTATGATATCATGCATGAAAGGTTAAGGGATACATATATAATTCAAGGAGAAATGCAATCAAAAGGAAACACTGTGCAGTTCAATTCCCTAGGAAGAGGAAACTTCAACCCTCGTAGTGGATTCAGAAGAAGAGGAGGAGGAGGAGGAATGGGTCGAGGTTGAGGTCATATCATTTTCTATAATTGCGCCCAGCCAGGAAATTTGGCAGGGGATTTTCAGGAGCCTTGTACTACTTTCAACTACTGTAATTCATTTGATCATGTCATTGAAGACTATCCAGTATTGCTAGCAAAACTTCAGGAAAGACGAGGTGGAAACCAACAAGTAAAACTTATATCAGTTAAACCTCACGATGAGGATCCTAGAGTCATTGTTATTACTAGAGGAGGCGTTGTCATAGGAGAAAATAGGGTGACTCCAGGAAATACTACAGATGGATCAGGGATCAGAAAAGTTGTAGAGAAGACACAACTGTTTGATCCAAGGAAATAAAAGCATACCTTTGAAGAAGCAAGAAGAAAATTTGTAGGAGAACATGCTTCTTCATCTAGAGCACAACCAAAAGTAAGGGAATGTGAAATGCCTCCAACATTTGATCAGTCTTCCCTATCTAGACAAGGAAAAGAGGTAAGCAAGCTTATGGACTTCTTGTATACTTGCATCAATTTGATTATAGATGAAAATGTTGTGCATGAACTACAACACTTAATAAGACAGTATGACTTTGGGAGAATAGATCCTCTGTTAAGTAGAGTTGTGAATCAAGTATCTAGGAAAAGAAGGACAAGAAAGGAACTACATCTTAGTGCTCAGATTGGAGACTACGACATAGACTATGTGGTCCTCGACTTGGGATCAGAAGTAAACGTTATGACGAAGAAGACTTGGGCATTGATGGGAAAATCTAAGTTTATTCACTCCCCTATTAGGCTCAGGATGGCTAATCAGCAGGCGGTGAGCCCCTTTGGAAGACTAGAGCATGTCCCTATGGACATCGATGGAGTGAGGACATTGTTGAATTTGAAGGAATTGTACCAGTACAACATAGGTTGTTATCACTAGATGAAGCATTGAAAGAAATGCCAACTAGATGGTGGGGAACAGACAAGAAGAACATCACGGAGTGGGTGCAATGTAGCACCTTGATGACAGTGCGCTTTTTAGACCAAGTTGAAGGTTGGGAAGTTCGATACATAGGTCAGAGTTGTCCCAAGGAACATGTGCGAAGTTGTGAGGAAGCCTAGAGCAACATTCCTAAAGAATAGTGGGTATATAATTTCATTAACACTTTGAATACTATGCCTATCAACTGGTATCTTCAATAAGAAATGTGCCTCATGACTAAAAATTGGTATGGAATGACCCAGAACTTTATAACTATGTTCCTATTTTAAATTCAGTACCCTACAATAGATCAGGCTTTACAAATTGTAAGACAAAAGATCTTTGAAGAGGCACCTAACCTCCCTTTTTCACAAGAAGAAGATGAATGGATTGCACCTCTTCAAAAGTTATAGGGTTGTTATAATATTAATGTTGATCACGATGATGACCCTAGGGATGTAAACATTGCATAAACTGAAGGTCAGAGAGACATAAAAGGACCAGGGATCGAATTACCTTTTATTGGACAACCTATTAAAATTAAGAAGGTTAATATTGGAATAGAGCAAGCACCTAAGTTGGAAAATGTTGGAGACTATTGGGATGATGCTACTATTGATAAGATTATATAACTATTGCATGAGTATCAGGACTTGTTTCCAACCAAGTTCACAGACATGAAGGGCATTAAAGGACCGATGGGAGAAATGAAGATTCCTTTGAAACTAGATGCAAGGCTAGTCAAGAAGAGACCTTACAGACTGAATCCCAAGTACAAGCATAAAGTTAAGATTGAATTAGATAGAATGACAGAAGAAGGAATCATAGAACCAATTGAAGAATCTGAATGGATCAGCCTTATGGTCGTCCAAGATAAGAAGTCGAGAGAAATCAGAATCTGTGTATATCTAAGGAAACTAAATGATGGATGTTTACATGATCCATTTCCTACACCTTTTACTGATGAGGTCCTAGATAATGTAGGAGGACATGAAATCTATTCATTTATAGATGGATTTTCAGGCTATCACCAGATCAGAATTGCTAAGGAGGATAGGCATAAGACCACATTTGCAACAGAATGGGGTTCTTATCAATATACTGTGATGCCTTTTGGGTTAAGGAATGCACCAACCATGTTTTCCAGAGTGGTGGTCACAGCATTTAAGGAGTTTTTACAGAAGTTTTTAGAGTCATACTTTGATGATTGGACCGTTTTTAGCCTATTAAAAAATCATATTGAATGTTTGATATTGATGTTAGATAAGTACAGGAAATGTCAGATTGCCCTGAATCTAAAAAAGTGTATTTTTTTTCACCTTTTGGAGTGTTGTTAGGACATATTGTGTGTAAATAGGGGTTTTTGGTAGATCCATCCAATATTTCTATCATTGTTGACCTACCCCCTCCTACTTCAGTTAGACAGCTGAGCATTGCATTAGGACACACTGGATAATACAAAAAGTTCATTAAGGGCTACGCACAGATAACAACACATATGGAGAAGCTATTAAAGAAAGATAGTAAGTTTCAATGGACAGAGGAATGCCAGTAGAGCTTCGACACACTAAAGCAGAAAATGGTCACTGCGCCTATTTCGATTTTCCCAGAATGGAGTAAGGAAATCAATGTTCATGTCAATGCTTCATCCATTGCATTAGGAGAAGTTTTAGCATAGCTAGATGCAGGGGATATTGACCACCCTATAGCCTTTGCGAGAAGGAATCTTTCTACCTCTAAAATAAATTATACTACCACTGAAAGAGAAGGCTTAGCTATGGTATACGTGTTGTATAAGTTTAGACACTACTTGTTGGGAGGGCATTTTAAGGTGTTTACTGATCATTTTGCATTGAAGTACTTAGTCAACAAGCCAGTGTTGGGGGGAGGAATATGCAGATGGATATTATTATTCCAGGAATATGATTTTGATATTGTGGTCAAGCCAGGGAGAATGAATAAGGGACCTGACCACTTATCCAGGTTAGAACATGGAGAGGAACCTACTAGTTTGGACGATACACTACCAGTTGCATAGTTGTTGGCCTTTAGGAAAGTCGATGATCACTTTTTCGAGATAGTCGAGTTCCTATCCACAAGAATGACACCTTGCGAATATACAGTTATTCAGAAAAAATAGTTGGTAGTCCGTGTTGTGGATTTTCAACTTATAGCTGGAAAGTTATATAAGATGGGACCAGATGAGATCTTGAGGAGATGTGTTATGGAGGTAGAAATACCATTGATTTTAGCAGAAGCACAAGAAGGCATCACAAGAGGACATTATGCAGGGAAAGAAACAATGCAAAAGGTTCTCAAAGATGGCCTTTGATGGCCCACTTTACATAAGGATGCTAAGGAATACTACAGATACTGCGATGTATGCCAAAGGATAGGGAAGTCTTCTAGAAGGGAAGAAATGCCTTTATCACCTCAGTTAACCTTACAAGAATTTGAGAAGCTATTGACTTTGTGGGACCTATCAACCCACCAAGAAGGTGCACAAGAGCTCGATACATCATCACCGCTACAAAGTATTTGACTAGATGGGTAGAAGCAAGAGAAGTTAAAGACTATAGTGCAACTATAGCTGCGCAATTCATCTTTGATGATATCATAACCAGATTTGGATTCTCGAAGATCCTTATGAGTGATCAAGGTGCACACTTCATTAACAAAACCATTGAAGCCTTGACTTGGGAGTTTGAAGTTCACCATCAGAAGAGCACACCATACCACCCACAGGTGAATGGTACAGTCGAAGCTTTCAATAAGATCTTGGAGACAACGTTGACCAATATTTGCAGTTTTAACATAGATGGCTGGGATTTAAGAATTCCAGCAGTGTTATGGGCTTATCGAACTACTTGCAAAAAGTTAACAACACAGACTCCGTTTAAGTTAGTTTATGGCCCGAAAGTAGTGGTACCTATGGAATATTTGGTTCCCAGTTTACAAATTGCAACATTTATAGGTATGGATGACACAGGCATTATTCAAGACAGGATTGCACAGTTGATGGAACTAGAGGAAGACATGTTTATTGCAAGATTTGATCAACATGTACAAAAATAACGAGAAAAGGATTACCATGACAGACATATCAAGAGGAAAGAATTTAAAAAATGAGATTTGGTATTGTTATATGACAACAAGTTCATGAAGCATCCAGGGAAGTTTAGGACACATTATCTTGGGCCATTTGAAGCTTCCCATGTTACAGAAGGAGGAGTTGCGCAGTTGAAGACACTTAATGGAGAATGGAAGGATGGTTTAGTAAATGGGAGCTGGTTGAAGTTGTATCATGACAACCAGCTGCCTCGCAGCTCTCAGTGAAAGAAAAGGAATAAGGGTATAGGTACCAAGTGCAGTTTAAATAGGGTACCAGACACTGAAAAGATAGTATACACACGATATGGAGGGACAAAGCAAAAACTATAGGCTGCTCCACGTAGTTTGCAGTCGAAGTAAAGCAGAAGGCTCAATCTTGCAGTGACTTGGGACGAGTCACATGTGAGTGTTGAGGGCATGTTGGCCCTTTTTTATGTATTAAGGAAGAAAGTGAAGATTAAGGAAGAATAAAGACTAAGTACAAAGTGCACAGAAGGTACATAAACTGAGGAAGAGTCGAAGTGGTTAAAGAAGCAGAAAAGAAGGAATGAAGTAAGAAAAAGAAAGTTGTTGAAAGAGAAGATAAAGGAAGATAAATCATCAAATAATATGGATCATGGACAACTCAGTAAGCAAAAGAAGACACCAACGGATGATTTGGATCACCTTGCAGAAAATAAGGAAGGACAGGCTAGCAAAGCGCTGAAAACGTTGGTCATGTGGACCTGGGGTTTTGGATTTAGGGTTTTGACACCTAGGCTTCGGTCTAAGGTTGTCCAAGAGTCATGTAATGTATAAATAAAGGTCTAGAAGAGTCAAGAGGGTGGGATTTTTTGGTTATGATTATTGTTGTCGTTGTTATTAGTGATAACAATATTGAGTCTGTATTCTGGATCTTCAGCTAGGTGCGAAGATCAACCCTACAACTAGGTGCACAGGGAGGGGAGATAAAGAGAGAAAAAGAGAGAGATCTGCAGATAAGTGCACAGATAGAACTGTATGTTTTCATCTAATATATCAAGAAACACAGTTTTGTGGATGTATCCCTAGGAGAGGGTGAACCACATAAATCTTGTTGTTCTTTGTGGTTGATGTTGTGTTATTTGCTATCTGTTATACTATTATTGCATGGTTGTTTTCCTTATTAAAGATAGAAGGTATAAGCTAACTTTGTAAAGCTAAGTATAAGACTGTTAAGGGATATTTGGGTTATATTACGTTGTTATTTTGGATTCACTTTTCATTTCCTCTGCTTGTAAACACATGTGTCCTACAACCCCCTTATTGCTACTTTGGGTGAGACTTCATCTGCTTCGCAGGTGTTGCTGAAAGGGCCAATAGTTAGGGCTTGTTGGTGCAATGTTAGATTTGAACATTGGGTCTTCCCCTATGCCAACATGTGGCTTGGATACAATTTGTTGCAAAGCTTTATGAACGCTTTGACACTGACACCCACCATTTAGGTCATTTTACCAAGTTGAAACATTCTGGCACAATGGAAGACTTTATAGTTGCTTTTCAACGCTTTTCTTTCTGCACAGAGGGCATGTATGATGATTTTTTCCAATAATTATTTATCAGTGGCCTCAAGGATGAGATATATGCCCACATTCTCATGGATCATCCCCAGAGTTGGGTCGAAGCTACTAAATGAGCTAATGAAGAACAACATGTTGTCTCTTCTCAAACCAGAAAACCCTCCTTTATTCCCCAGCCTAAACTAGTCACTCCCACCCCTCTTTCCACTCCACCGAAGATCCAAAAATTGACTTGGGCATAAATTGATGAACACCAACTCAAGGGCGTTTGTTATAATTGTGATGACAAATATTTTCCTCGGCACAAGTGTAAGGAACAAAATATTTTTATGGCCATCTCCGAGGACATTTCTGAAGAAGAGGTTGAGGCTCCCCCTGTGGCCGAGTCACTTGAACCCAGTCAACTTACTCCACCCTCATCCCCCCCAGAAGTTGAATTGGTCATTTCCCTAAATGCTCTCACTGGCTCTGCTCCCCAAACCCTCAAGCTAATTGGTTACATTAATCATCAGAAGATCATCATCCTCATTGACAGTGGAAGCAACCATAATTGTATTCATCACCACATTGCCCAAGAAAATAATTGCTATATGCGTGCAGTCAACAACGTTCAAATCATGATTGCCAATGAAGGGTCCATGAAATGTGGGGGGAGTTGTGAAAATGTGTGTCTCCAAATTGGTCAGTACAACATGAAATCTCATATTTTTTCTATCGACATGGGTGGTTGTGACATTGTGATGGGCATCGAATGGTTAAGGATTCTTAGCCCCATCCTCATGGATTTTAAGGAATTAACCATCCAATTCAACCAAGAGGTTCAACAGTATAAGTTACAAGGCATCCCAACATGTTCCCTTGAGATCATCAATTCCCATCGCATGGAAAATCTCCTAAAAAAAGGTCATTCCAAAATTATTGCACAAATCCATTCCATTCATGCCATTGAGACACCCTATGTGCATCCTAACCTCCATTCCATCCTCTCCAAACATAAAGTTGCTTTTTCCACTCCCCAGGGACTTCCCCCTTCCCATGGTGTTCATGATCATTACATTCCCCTTGTCCCCGACAACCTTCCTCCCATTGTTCGTCCCTATCGTCATCCCCTTTCCCTGAAAAATGAAATTTAGAAAATTGTTCAAGAATTGTTCGCTGCAGGTGTTATTCGTCCTAGTACTATCCCTGATTCATCTCATGTGGTCATGGTAATTAAGAAAGAATTCTCTTGGCACATGTTTCCTGACTTTCACACCCTCAACAAACTCACCATTAAAGACAAATTTCCCATTCTTGTCATTGATGATCTCTTGGATGACTTAAGTGGTGCCCAGTACTTTACTAAACTTGATCTTCATTCTGGCTACCACCAGATACATATGAAAGAGGTAGACATTCCTAAGACTTCATTTCAAATGAATTTGGGCCACTATGAGTTCTTGGTCATTTCCTTTGGCTTGTGTAATGCTCCCTCCACTTTTCAAAGCCTCGTGAATCATCTCTTCCGTCCTTTTCTTCATCATTTTGTCTTATTTTTATTTGGTGATGTTCTCATCTATAGTAAAACATGGACATCACATGTTGCTCATGTGGATCAAGTGCTTCATCTACTCTCTCAGCACCAAATTTTCCTCAAACAATCTAAATGTGATTTTTGAGCCTTGAAAGTGGAGTACTTGGGACATATTGTTGGCAAGGATGGTGTCAGGGTGGATCCTAATAAAATTAAATCTATATAGGATTTGGATCACCCAAAGACTCTCAAAATATTGCATGGTTTTCTGGATTTAATGGGATATTATTGCAATTTTATTAATAATTATGGAAAACTTGTGGTGCCTCTCAATGCTCTCCTTAAAAAGAATTATTTCACTTGGACTCCAACAACTGATCATTCCTTCCAAGCCTTGAAGGAGGCTATGTGCACCACTCATGTCCTGGTCCTTCTTGAATTCACAAATACCTTTGTCCTGGAATGTGATGCTTCAAGGAGAGGAATTGTCGTAGTCCTTATGCAATATGGTCGACCTTTGGCCTTTACCAACAAACAAATGTTGGAGCGACATTTCGGCCAATCAATCTATGAAAAGGAAATGTTGTCTATTTTGCATGAAGTGGATCTATGGCACCCTTATCTATTGGGGAAACACTTACAAATTAAGACAGACCATCAGAGCCTCAAGTATTTTTTATAGCAACACATTTCATCCTCGGAGCAACAAAAATCGGTGACTAAGCTATTTGGATATGATTATGAGATCATTTACAAGAAAATAAAAGACAATATGGTTGTTGACACTCTTTTAAGAAAATGTGAAGATTAAAGGTCCCTCTTTTCTCTCTCCTTCATTGTACCAGATTGGCTCCAAGTTTTTTGCCAAGAATGGCTACAAGATCTCAAAATTTCACGTCTGATCCAACAATTGCAAGACAATTATCCAATTTTCCTAGGGTACTCTTGGCATAATGATGAGATTTGATACAATGGCCATATGTATTTAAGTAAACAGTCACAACTTAAATCCATGGTGCTTTTTCAGCTTCATGTTACACCCACAACTGGGCACTAAGGGTTTATCAAAACCTATGATAGGGTCAAACGTTCATTTTTTCGGGATAGTATGAAACATGAAGTCTGGACCTTTGTGGAAGAATGTGATGTATGTCAACACAAAAAGGTAGAAACAATCAAAGCCCCTGACACACTATGACCACTTCCGATTCCACCCACTATTTGAAGGGATATCTCTATGGATTTTATTGTTGGCTTACCTAAATCGAGAAAACGTCAGTCATCATGGTGGTAGTTGATCATCTTTCCAGATATGTTCAATTCAACTCTCTTCAACACTCATTTACTGCATCCACTATGGCTCAAATTTTCATGGATCATATCTTCAATATTCATGGTATGCCTCATTCTATTGTTTGTGACCAACATCCCACTTTCACCAGCAATTTTTGGAAAGAATTGTTCAGGATACAAGGAACCCAATTGAATCTCAACACAACATATCATCCTCAGACTAATGGCCAAACTAAATTTTCCAACAAGTGTTTGGAAACATATTTGAGGTGTTTTCATGTGAGAGGAAAAATCAGTGGGCTCAATGGTTACCACTAGATGAATGGTGGTACAACACATTTTACCATACATCTACTCACATGACTCCTTTTGAAGTAGTATATGGAAAAAATCCACCTTCAGTTCTCTCATACATGTTAGGTGTCTCGAAGGTTCAGGTGGTTGACCAAACTCTTACAGTTCAAGAGACTATTCTTCGTTCCCCCAAAGAGAATTTGGTAATGTCTCAGAATTGCATGAAGTAACAAGTATATCAAGGTCATTCCAAACATCAATTTGTTGAAGGTGACCAGGTGTTTCTTCAACTGCAACCTTACAAGCATACTTCAGTCAAGGCTGAACATTGTTAGAAACTTGCGCCTAAATTTTATGGTCCTTATACAGTTCTTAAGCGTGTGGGACCGGTCGCATACCAGTTATCTTTTCCAAGTAATTCTAAGATCCATATTTTTTTTATGTCTCATGCTTAAAGAAGGTGATTGGAACTAAGTTCCAAACTCAAACCAGTCTGCCTAAGTTGGATGAAGGCTCCATATGGTTCCAACAACAAGTAGTCTTGGAATAGCATAAGAATCCTCTTTATCACCACACCATCAAGGAAGTGTTAGTACAGTGGAAATATACAACTCCAGCAGATGCCACCTGGGAGCCAGCTACCATTATGCAACAATTTCCTCATCTCAAGCATTGAGGACAATACTATTTTTAAGGGCGGGGGGGGGATATTAGGGACCTAACCTCCCTAACCCCTCATGTAGGTAGAATAATATATTTTCCATGTAATAAAGGAAAATATTAGTAAGGCCTAGTAATAAGGAAGAATAAGTCAAATGTAAGAATACCTAATAGAAGCCTCCACTTGTAGAAGATCTTCCTCTAGATTGTTCTTGTGGTAGATAGATTTAGTATAAATAGGATTCAAGGGAATGATAAGTTTTTTCTTGAGAAATATTTTAATAAATCTCTTCTCTACAGGAGGTTTCCCCCTCAAAGAGGCAAGTGAACATTGTTTCCTGTCAATAAAGGTATTATTTTTGTGTTGTGGTTCCATATAATTCGTTTTTCCACTGTTATTCTCTGCAATATCTTCGTTTTATGTTTCTATTCCATTGTTATTCTCTGCAATATTTCTCCTTTATGCTATTATAATAGATCTAGTACCTAATAGAACGAGATCTCAAACCATCATAAATTACCTCTATAGGGGATATTGGTCCTCCCATTGGTAATATGAACACCATTACAATGTATTGTGTACCATAGACGAGTATTGAGGCCTTGGAAATGGTCATGGGATTAAATAAAGGATATTAGGCCCTTAATGATGCTTCTTAGGGTCGATGGAAATGGGAGAGGCCTCAATCCATCACACATGACCTCTAAAAGAGAAGATTAGACTCCAACATGGAATATTCAATCATTTTAATTATAAGGAGGTATGTGTCACATGGACCAGTATTAGGGTCTTGACAATGGATGAGAGAGGAAAACAAGGGCCTTAGGCCTTGAATGAACCTTCTCATCTTGATGACAGTGAATGATATTGTAAATCACCACAAATGACCTCATTAGGGGATATTTGACCTCCTAATGGGAATATTCCTTTTGTTAGGTGGTTTTGTAACATATGGGTTTCTAGGCCTTGAAAATAGTCAAGGTATGAAAAAATGACTTGGGCCCTAAATTGGGATTTTGAGGCCATAAACGAGGACTGTAACCACTAGACATGATATTTATATGGGGTCTTTGGACTCTAGATGGGATTATAAGTGCCATTAGTTGGTATTGTGCACGAAAAATGGTTCACGGGTCGTTGAAAATGATTGTGATATGAAATCAAGGGCCTTGGGCCCTAAATCAGGCTTCTTAGTCGCAAACATCATGGACAAGGCCTCAAAACACTACACATGACCTATATAGGGGATATTTGGAATTTGAATAGGAATATGAGTGTTGTTAGGAGGTATTGTGCATCATGGACATGTGTCAAAATATTGGAAATTGTTGGGGGGGGGGATAAGAACATTAGGCCCTTTATGGGGCTTCTTAGGTTGACGACCATGATTTAGGCCTCAAACCACCATAAATTACCTATGTAGGTAGTATTTTCCTCCTACTAGGAATTTTGAGTTCTATTAAGAAGTATTGCACACAAAATATTGGTAACGGGGCCTTGACAATGGTCAAGGACCTTAGGCCCTAAATGATTCTTCTCCACCTTGATGGCCATGGGGAAACCCTCAAATACCTTGCGGGTAATATTTGAACTTCAACTAGGACTTTGAGCACTATTAGGATATACCACACACCACAAACTAGTCTTGTGGCCTTGAAAATGATTGAGTAAGGAAAATAATGGCCCTAGGCCCTAAATGAGGATTTTTGTCTCATATTGTATGAATTGTTCGTTGAACCACCATACATGACCTTTGCAAGGGATCTTTAGCCTCTCACTGGAAATATAGCCACCATTTAGGTGGTTTGTGCACCATAAATGAGTCATGAAGCCTTGACAATTTTCAAGTGATGAAAACAAGTGACTTATGCCTTGAATGAGGCTTTGGGGGACATGAATGAGCCCTAAAACCACCATACACGACCTCTATGTGGGATATTTAGACTCTAACTAGGAATATGAGATCCATTAGTTTGTATTAAGCACTGTAGATGGGTCTTAGGGCCTTAACATGATCAAGGGATGAAAACAAGTGACCTAGGACTTAAGTAAGGCCTCGTAATATCGATGACCATGAATGAGGCCTAAAAGAACCACATATGATATTCGTAGGGGATCTTTGACCCTCGACTTGGAATATGATTTTTGTTAGGAGGTATTGTGCACCAAAAATAGGCATGAAGGTCTTGACAATGTTTGAGGGATGAAAACAAGTGACGTAGGTCCTTAACACCAAGGAGTCTTAGGTATAAATCATGAAGGATGGGTATTGTGGGATGATGAAGGATTCAAAGCCAATATTACCTAGTGTAGTTGTAGCTCTATAAAATGCATATGTTTGATGGAATGCATATGCATTATGAACAAATACACATTTTATAATGCATATGCATTAGTTGAATTTTGAATTTCATGAAAGATAAGTATTTGATGTGATTATAAAAATCTCTCTACATTGATGTCATTGGTTTGGAATTAGATTTTTATTAACTAACCTAATGGCTCTAGGACTAAAAAACTTAGGACTACTAGTTTTCCTCCTCAACTTTGTCAAGATGTCCAATTTCAATGATATTTTTTGCTATGCATAACACAACAAATTTTATGAACTAGAAGGTTTATAAAATCGATTTTCTAACTTCCAAATATATAATCTTTTAGAAATATTATTATTTTCATTTTTTTAATTCATAGTAACACATCATTATTCCAAAATACAACATTCTATTGTTTATGATAAAACATATGATAATAACGATTTCAAAAAAACATTGCACTAGGAGACAATAAGTTATACAGAGTAAAAACTAAAGGTAAAAAATTTATTGTTTTTATTACTTATTGTAGCTTCAGGAGGTATTCCCACAAGACTACAAGGTGTCAGGCATGTGGGAATATTCGTTGGCACCAAATTTCCCTTTAATTTCAGTGAAATCGGCCCTGGATTGAGGCTAGGGTCTCATGGGCAAGTTAATGGGCTTTGTGGACTTGTGATGGGGTGTCATAACCACAAAAAGGAATAAAATATTCTAACTAATTGTTGAGTATAGAAGGGGGGCCTAAACTCACTCATTGAACTTGTATATAAAGGAGAAAGGTCATTATGATATTTGCTCGTATTGGAAGAATGAAGTTAGCATAAGTGAGTTTTCACTTGTGCCAGGTGGCTTAGTGTTTTCAGTAAAGGGAAATTATGTATGGTGGTAAATATGGCATAGAGGAAGAGAAGTCGCAGGGAGTGAATTGTACATAGGTTTTCGTACAAGGGTTTTTTATACCTGTACACGAGTTGTAGGAAGACAAAGCGCATATGTATGTGGGTTGCAAGAGGATGAATCACATATGTACACAGGTTGTAGTGTGCACAATCACATATGCATGGGTTTTAGTGGAGAAAAGAACGTATGTACATGTGTTGCAGTAAGGAGAATCATGTACATAGTTTTCTGGGTAGGAGCAGGTCTGTATAGGCTAACAGGTGACATCATTAGGTTGTACAGGTGGTTTGAAACATATTTTTGTGCAGAGGAAGTTTCCAGTAAATTGTTGAGGTTTGGTTTTCTAATTTGTATGGTTATTGGAGGACAAGGTTGTCCTCATATTTTGGTGATATTTGTATTGGATAAGAGAAAAATGTTGTCCTAAGATTTGGTGACATTGTACTGGTTGGGAGGGCTGGTTTGTTAGCATGTTTACAAGTAGAGTGTTCTTGTCATTGATGGCAAGAACAATAGTGATAATGGCATGTTTACAGGTAAGAACAACAATGAACCAAATCTTGAGAGACCAGAAGATGAGAAAGGAAAAAATGTGCCAGGTGGCCACCAAAAGTCCTTTGGGAAGACGCAGATGAGAAAGCTAGAGAAGATCAGAGGAGATAGTGCAGAGTTGCACGCAGATAGTGCAGTGTTGCATGCAGAGAGAAAGTGTGCACCAGGCCAGAGGGTAACTTTTTCCAAATCTCACGAGAGATAACGTTATGAGATGCACAAACATGATCCCATACATCAAGGCACGCAAAAGGATCAAATGTCGTGGTCTTTGACACTTAGAGATTTAAGGAATACAAAGCTCAGGAGGAGGAGCGACAATGATTGTTGGATCACCAATCTCGAATACCCAATGTCCATCATATTAGAGTCTAGATAAGAGGATCGCACAGAGGAGGATATTAGACCTTAGACATCGGATCGGAGCACGAAGGACAAGAAATCGTTGGATCTAGTACAACTACGAAGAGGATAATGATAGAGAGCCATCCTCCAACTCCGCGAAATGCAAAGTCACGAAATGATATAGGTGATTGGATGCAGAGGAAATGTCGTGAGAGATCAACATTTCACTGACTCGTGAGCTGGAGAAGTCAAAGGTGAGAGTTGTAGGAACTCATGATATATGAAGTCACGAAACGATCACAATCATCGATCAGAGGGAGAGATCTCGACCGTTGATTTGATATGAAGAATTTCAGAGTTTTGCGAGTTGGGAGTTTCGAGGCAACTCATAGCAGGAGTTCACGATATGAGAAATAGAAAAGCACCCCTCTTGCTTGGCCCATCGTCATAGTTGGTGGTCACATTGATGAAGGTTAAGGGAGGAGCTAGCACGTCGCTAGGATTTATAATGGAGATCGTCGAAATCGTGAAATGCCTTTTCGAATAGGGTTGTGGTCACAGCCAGTGGTCACATAAGTTGAAGAGAAGGGAAGGAGCTAGCGGTGCTAGGCTCCACCTCAGAGTTTCGTTAGTTGGGAAAATTGAGGTGACTCACAGTTGATCACCCGAAATGCGAAATCACGAAATGACTATTGGTTAGGCGTATGGTCATCGTCGATGGTCATGTGAAAGGAAGGGGCTAAAAACTAGTTCCCATTGTGTATATTTCTCAGAAAGGGAAAAAGGTGCCAAAGACATAAGCCCACGAAGGTTCTCTCAATAACTACTAAGAGACAGACTGAATGTAACTACATAAAACTATTGATTGCATCTACTAGAGAACTCAAGGAGTTGGAGGGTAATCGCTAGAGAAGCTGAAGAGTCTCAAGGTAACTGCCAGTATAATGAAGACTCATCATAGAGATGACTGACAGATGGAAGAGTGTTGAAGACTGTAATTGTAACAGAGAGAATAAGCTCAAATGTGATAGAGAAGACGAAGGGTCACACTGCCAGAAAAGGCAAAGAATCTCAGAAATGACCACTGATGATGAACAGTCTCAACATAATGACCATTGATGAAGAATAGACTCAGTATAATCGCCAGAGAGGATGAAGAGTTAGTGTATGAACTGGCATCATAAATATACGCAGAACAGAGAATAGAGGGTTGTTGTTGTAGAGAGTGATTCATGCGAGCATAAGCATGATGTGTGAAGGAGTTTAAACACATAGAAGAAGTGTAGTGCATAGAATGGAAATAAGACACAGAGCATAAAGCACAGAAAATGAAAGGAACATAAATGCATATCTGAGAGAGAAAGAGAAAGCCGAGGTTAGGGATGATTTTAAGGATGGAAATTTATCTTTAAATGTATAAGCCTTGGCGAATATTACTATTCCTTCATATGCCAACTATAAATGTTTGGCGATATTTTTGTAAAAATATTCAAATTTATAAGGATTTTATATAGCTTGTGTAAAATTTTGGCGATTTTTAAGGTAAAATAATTTTATCCTATAGAATTTGGGCGAATCATTTTTAAAATAGCGAATGGTTTTTTTGGGAAAAACCATGGAAAATTATCCCATGAGCGAAATTTAGCCCCTAAAATCATCCATGGCCGAGGTGCACATGCAGAGGCAGAACATAAGATCGGAAAGCTCAAGAATATGCAAGCAGGAAGACACTGATGTAGGCAGAGCAAAGCAGTGTAGCACAACAATGATGAGACTGGTAAGCCATTGAAAAATGTTGTGTCACTATGATAAAATTAAGAAAGAAAATATTTATATCTTAGGGTGGCAGGGAGGTGCTACGGAGGACTGTTTTCCTCAGAGTTTCAAGTGGGTGCTTGAACACAGGGAGTTGTAGCTTCCATCTAGTTGTAGCCAGAAAAGCCAGGGTGGCAGGGTGGTGCAAGGGAGAACTATTGTTCTCTGTTATACAAGTCGGTGCCTATGCGAATGGAAGTTGATGCTTCCATCCAGTTGGTACTAGAACACTTAGGGAGTTGGTGCTTCCTTCTAGTGGGTGCTAGAGAAACCACGGAGTTGGTGCTTCCTTCTAGTGGGTGCTAGAGAAACCAGAGATTTGGTGCTCTCAGCAAGTTGCAGCTTGCAAAATAGAGGTGGTAGCCTCACAATGATTTGGTTCTCATAAGAATGATAATGTACAGAAAATAAAGATTACTTATCATATCAAGAAGAAGAGGTTTTTCCCTTTATGGGTTTCCTCAGGAAATATCTGTCCCTGTATATTTCATGTGTGTGATTGATGTTGAATATTCTATTTCCTACCTTCCTGCATTATTGTGATTGTTATTGAATGCCTTGTAAAGAGTTTAAAATAATTATAATTGTTTAAGAACGGTAACAACTGATTCACCCCCCCTCTCAGTTGTCCAACAATTGGTATCAGATTCGGTTCCTTTTATCTAAAGGTAGATCAATAAGCTTAAACATGTCAAGCCATGAAAAACATGTCAAACCATGAAGGAACATCAACCAATAAGGCCCCCTTGTTCAATGGAAAAAGCTTTGCCTTCTGGAAAGTTAGGATAAGAACCTACATAATGGCTTTAGGTGCAAATTTATGGGATGTGGTAGAGACTGGTTATGTAAAGTCGGTTGTACTAGCTAATAAGGAGGAAAAGATAGAATTTATCATCAATTCTAAGGATATGAATGTTATTCTGAGTGGGCTTGCAGAAATAGAATTTATAAAAGTTATGCACTTAAAAACTGCCAAAGAAATGTGGGACAAACTCATAGGAAGTTATGAAGGTAATGGGAAGGTAAAGGATGCCAAGCTTCAAACCTACAGAGTACAGTTTGATTAACTAAATATGAAAAAGGATGAAACTGTTGGGAAGTACTTTCTTAGAGTTGAAGAACTAGTAAATGCAATGAGAGCACTTGGTGAAAAAATTCAGGAACACTCTTTAGTTTAGAAATTTTTGAGATCTCTGCTAGATAGGTTCAACCCAAAGGTCTCTACTATAGAAGAAATTAATGATCTAAAAGATTTGGCTTTTGATCAACTTCTAGGAATGTTGACTGCATATGAAATGAGGATAGTTAAATGTAAACCCACCTCTAGAGAAGCATCATTTAAAGATGATAAGAATGAGGATTCTGAGCCTGATGAAATTGAAGAGAAATTTGTGAGAAGACTAAAGAAAGGATCAGGTAAGTACCAAGGTAAGTTTCCCTTAAAATGTTTTAAATGTGGATGGATAGGTCACTTTGCATATATGTGTCCACACAATAAGAAGGAACATAAATCTAAAGGTGAAGAGAAGTATAAATCCAAGAGATTTGGTAAAAGGAAAAGTTTATGTGTAAACAATGATGACTCTTCAGGAGACACAGCTAGTAATTCTGATGATGAAGATAAGGTTAATGACTTTATTCTTATGGAAAAAGAGGATTATGATAATGAAAGAAAAACAAGTGATGTTGGTGATGAAGAAGTTGTGGTTGATTTGGAAGGAGAACTTATCAATTCTCTAAAAGAAATTGACAAACTTAGATTTAATAAGAGAAAGCAAAAACAATTGTTGATAAAGTTCGAGGAAGACAGTAAAAAACCTGATGAATACTTTTCCCTGCTAAAAGTGGAATTAGAAGAGGCAAAGAAAATAGAGGACATTCTAAAAAAACAGTTATCAGAGAAGAAGGAAATATGTGAAGACTTGGAAGAAGAGGTAGTAAAAACCAAAAAAGAGATGGATAAGTTTAAAGCTTTGTATCTCCAAAATCTTCCAAGCATTAAAGCCTCAGAAGGATTAGCCACCATTTTGAATCAACAAAGGAATCCAAATTTGAAAACTAGTTTGGGTTGAAGAAGGATCAAATAGTGGTCATCAAAGCAACGAATAATCCATCAAGTTTGTCAAATCTACATTCATTGAAAACAACAAATATGGAGAAACAAAGGAAGATAATCAACCGCAAAGGAAGAGTGAAATAAAAAGTGCTAGAACTGAATCTGTAAAACAAAGAAATAATACACCCTCTACTTAAATAAATCATCAGAATAGAAGAAATTGACCTGCTCAAAGAAGAAAACCATTTTCCAGGTACAAAGGATTTTTCTATGGATATTGTTTTTTTTGTTCTAACTTTGGTCACAAAGTTGTTCTTTAAGATTTAGATATGAGCAATCAAGACACTCAAGAAATAAATATTTGTCACAACAAAGAATGAGACAGCCAAGTAACAAACAACCACAAACTGCAAATCGTATGATGGTTGGGAAAAGGACACAGGTTGAGCATAACAATCTTTATGATCCTTTATTCAATGAACAAGAATGTTACACCTGCCATAATTATGGACATAAAGCTGCAGACTGTTTCTTAAGGAACTATGAACCATATTTGAATCCCTCTGCTGAAAATGTCAAGGTTTGGAAGAAGAAAGAGAATGACAAGTGTGGATTAGTGTTGTCGGCTCAAAGAAAAAAGAACCCTTGGTATATTGACAGTGTATGCTCCAAACATATGATGGGAGACAAAAGTAAGTTTATGTCTCTAAGAGAAATAAAATCAGGAAATCTAACCTTTGGAAATGATGCTCCAGGTAAAATCAAGGTTAAAGGGATGGTGAGTTTGAGTAATGGTAAAGGAAAATCCTAGGATGTTCTACTTGTAGATGGGTTGAAACAAAATTTTCTCAATGTAATTAAAATGTGTGGCATAGGATGTGAAGTGGTGTTCACTTCCAAAGATTGTAAGATAAAGTCAGTAAAATCAATACAAGTGGTGGCTAAAGGCATAAGGACAAATACTAATGTATATCTGTTGAAAGAAGATAAAGAAGAGTGTCATCTAAGAAAATATGATGAAGGATGGTTATGGCATAGGAGACTTGGACATCTAAATTTTGACCACTTAATCAAGCTCAAAAATCTTGAGGCAGCAAAAGATCTTCCAAGAATATCAAAGCCATAAGATTTTGTGTGTAAACCTTGCCAAGTAGGAAAGCTAATAAGGACACAGTTTAAATCCAAGAGCTCTACTTCAACAGAAAAACCAATCCAATTAGTTCATATGGATTTATGTGGACCATCAAGACAGGAAGGCACAGGGAAGGAAAACTACTTTATGCTAGTCATTGATGACTACTCCAGACTCACTTGGGTTTCTTTTCTCAAAGAAAAACCTAAAGCATTTGAGAAATTTAAAATATTCAAGGCTTTAACTGAGAATCAAAGAGGCAATAGGATAAAGGCAATGATATCAGACAGAGGAGGAGAATTTATGTCAAGTGATTTCAAGGAATTCTGTGATAAAAAAAATTGAGTAGTTGAGAGGCAAAACATAACAGTTCGACAAATGGCTAGGTCAATGATGAATGAGAAGAACATTGGTCAAACCTTATGGGTAGAAGAAATACACACAGCAGTCCATGTTATTAACAAAGCCCACCTCAGACCACACAGTGACAAGACACCTTAGGAACTGTGGTATGGAAGACCTCCTTCAATCAAACACTTCAAAGTCTTTGGAAGTAAGTGCTACATAAAGAATAATAATGAAAACCTTGGAAATTATGATGACAGGGTTGATGAAGGCATCTTCTTATGATATGCTACCAATAGTAAAGGATATAGATGCTTTAATAAAATATTGCATAAACTAGTTGATTGCATTGATTTAAAGGTTGATGAAGGAGTCCCAGTAAGAGAGGTGAGCAATATCGAGACTGCTACAGAGGACACAACTGAAGCTGAAAATGAACAGGGCCAAGAATAAAAAAAACAAGACTCTGAGTCAGATGAAGATACAAATACTCAGGAAGACTCAAATAAGAAGGCAACATCAAATCCTTCCTCCAGAATTACTCAAAAGAATCATCCTTCAACTCAGATAATTGGTGAGAAAGGCAAAGGTGTAAAAACTAGGAGAAGGATAATCAAAGACACTGAGAAATCACATATAGCCTTCATATCCATGGTGGAACCCAAGATCTTTAATGAAGCCAGTAAAGATGTAAATTGGTTAAAATCAATGAATGAGGAGTTGGACCAGATTGAAAAGAATGACACTTGGGAACTCGTTCCTAGGCTAGCAGATAAAAATGTAATAGGATAAAAATGGGTCTACAAAAATAAGATGAATGAGCAAGGAAATATTGTAAGAAATAAGGTTAGATTGGTTTGCAAGGGATATGCTCAAATAGAAGGACTGGATTTTGATGAAACATTTTCACCTGTAGCAAGATTAGAATCTACTATAATGCTTCTTGCTTATGCTTGTCATAAAGAGTTTAAAGTCTATAAAATAGATGTTAAGTCATCATTTATAAATGGATATCTGAAAGAAGAAGTCTATATGGAAAAACCAGATGGTTTCCAACTGTCAAATAACCTTGAATTTGTCTGCAAGATGAAGAAATAATTATATGGGTTGAAACAATCTCCTCGTGCCTTGTATTATAGGTTGGATAAGTATCTTCAAGACAAAGGATTCAAGAGAGGAACAATTGACAACAACCTATATATCAAGACAGAGGGTAATGATTTGCTGATCGTGTTGGTCTATGTAGATGACATCATCTTTGAAAGAAATAATGCTTCATTGGTACAATGGTTTGCTTCTTCCATACAGTCTGAATTTGAAATGTCTATGATAGGGCAACTGTCATTTTTTCTTGGTCTACAAATTACTCATAGTTCTGAAGGAATATTTCTTTCTCAAGAGAAATATCTAAGAGAAATGTTGAAGAGGTTTCAAATGGAAGACTCAACACCTGTGAGCACTCCCATGGTCACTTGATGCAAGTTAAGCAAGGATGATGGCTCACCTGATGTTGATTAGAGTTCATATAGGTCTATGATAGGCATCTTTTTGTACATCACAACATCTCGTCCATACATAATGCATGTTTTTGGAATGGTAGGAAGGTATTGGCCTGCACCTAAATAGAGTCATTTGATAACTATCAATAGAATATTCAAATATTTAAAAGGAACAATGAACTATGGCCTATGGTATCCTAGCAATCAGAATTTTCAACTATCAGTCTATTCAGATGCTGATTGGGATAATTTCTTGTATGAAAGGAAAAGCACGAGTGGAGGTGCATTCTTCTTAGGAGATTCCCTTGTATAATGGTTGAGCAAGAAGCAAGGTTCCATTTCCTTATCAACTACAGAAGATGAATACATTGCAGTTGCCACCTTCTGTACCTAAGTGTTGTGGATGATTCATACCCTTGCAGACTTGGAGGTAAATTATACTACACCGATCCCAATTCATTATGATAATACCAGTGCAATTAGTGTGTCAAAGAATCCTGTATTTCACTCCAAGACAAAGCATATACCCATGAAGTATCACTTCTTGAGGGAACAGGTAACCAACTCTATGTTTTCTTTGCATTATATCCCATCCAAAGATAAGATTGTTGATATCTTCACTAAACCGCTTACACAAGCTCAGTTTGAGTATCTATGCCATAAGTTGGGCGTGACCCCACTATCAACCTAAGAGATTCCATCCTGTCAGGGGAAGTAAGTGTTGGTTGAATATCTGATACCTCTGAAAAATACTGCAATAGCTCAAGAGGAGCATGTTTTCTTTGACATTGATGTCAAAGGGGGAGAAAAGGTGTGGATGCTACAGTTAGAGGTCTAAGAAGAATAGTGCATCCGTTCAGGGTTGTCGTTCAGGGTTACCATCAGTGCCAAGGGGGGGGGGGTTGTTGGCATGTTTACAGTTAGAGTGTGCTTGTCATTGATGGCAAGAACAACAACGATGATGGCATGTTTACAGGCAAGAACAACATCGAACCAAATCTCGAGAGACCAGAAGATGAGAAAGGCAGAATGTGCCAGTTGGGCACCAGAAGTATTTTTGGAAGACACAGATGAGCAAGCTTGAGAAGCTCAGAAGAGATAGTGTGGATTTTCACACAGATAGTGCAGTGTTTCACACAGAGTGCAAGTGTGCGCTAGGGCCGAAGGTAAATTTTTCCAAAGCTCAAAAGAGATAACATTATGAGATGTGCATATGTGATCCCATACATAAAGGCACGCAGAGGGATCAAAGGTCATGGCCTTTGACACTTAGAGATTTGAGTAAGCCAAAGCTCAGGGGGAGGAGTGACAGAGGTCATTATATCACCAATCCCGAATACCTGATGTCTTTCATATCAAATTCCAGACAAGAGGAGCACACAAAGGAGGAGATTATACCTCAGCCGTCGGATCAGAACGTGAAGGAATAGAAACTGTTCGATCCAGTAAAACTGCAAAGAGGATAATGACTGAGAGACATTCTCCAACGCCATGAAATGCAAAGTTGTGAAATTAACTAGGTCATTGGATCCAGAGGACACATGCCGATAGATCATCATTTTGCTGACTCGTGAGATGGAGAAGTCAAAGGTGAGAATTGTAGGAACTTGTGATATGCGAAGTCGTGAAACAATCACAGCCATCAATCAGAGGGAGAGATCTCGACCGTTGATATGATATGAAGCATTTCAGAGTTTCTTGAGTTGGGAGTTTCAAGGCAACTCATAGCAGGAGTTTGCGATATGCGAAATCACGAAGCACCCCTCTTGCTTGGCCCCTGGTCACAACTGGAGGAGCTAGAATGTCGCTAGGATTTACAATGGAGATCGTCGAAATCACAAAATGCCTTTTCAAATAGGATTGTGGTCACAGCCAGTGGTCAAATCAGTGGAAGAGAAGGGAAGGAGATAGTGGTGCTAGGCTCTTCCTTGGAGTTTCACGATTTGGGAAAATCGAGGTGACTCGTAGTCGATCACCCAAAATGTGAAATCATGAAACAACTGTTGGTTAGGTGTATGGTCACCGTTGATGGTCATGTGAAAGGAAGGGGCTTAGCCAAAAACCCTAGCGCCCACTGTGTAGATTTTTTAGAAAGGGAAAAGGTGCCAAAGACATGAGCGTGCAGAGGTTCTCTCAATAACTGATAAGAGATAGAGTTAATGTAACTGTAGAAAATGACTGATTGCATCTACCAGAGAACTCGAGGTGCTGGAGGGTGATCACCAGAGAAGCTGAAGAGTCTCAAGGTAACTGCCAGTGGAATGAAGACTCATATTAGAGACGATTGACAGATGGAAGAGTGTTGAAGACTATAACTGTAATAGAGAGGATACGCTCAACTGTGACAGAGAAGAAAAAGGGTTGCACTGCCAAAAAAGGAAAAGAATCTCAGGAACGACCACTGATGATGAACAGTCTCAACATAATGACCATTGATGAAGAACAGACTCAGTATAATCACCAGAGAGGACGAAGAGTTAGGTGTATGATCTGGAAAAGGACTTGGCATCATAAATATATGTAGAACAGATAATAGAGAGTTTCTTCTATAGTGAGTGATTCATGTGAGTAGAAGCATGCTATGTGCAGTATTTGAAATGCATAGAAGAAGCATAGCGCATAGAATGGAAATAAGACACAGAGCATAAAGCGTAGAAAAAGAAAGGAACATAAATGCATATCTGAGAGAGGAAGAGAAAGTCAAGGAGTGCATGAAGATACATAACAGAAGATCATAAAGTTCAAGAAGATGCGAGCAGGAAGACATTGATGCAGGCATAGCAGAGCAATGTAGCAAAACAATGATGAGACTAGTAAGCCATTGAAAAAATGTTGTATCACTGTGATAAAGTTAAGAAAGAAAAGATTTATATCTCAGGGTGGTAGGGAGGTGCTAGGGAGGACTGTTGTCCTTAGAGTTTCAAGTGGGTGCTTGAACACAAGGAGTTGTATCTTCCATCTGGTTGCAGCCAAAAAAACCAGGGTGGCAGGGTGGTGCAAGGGAGAACTATTGCTCTCTGTTATACAGGTAAGTGCCTATGTGACTGGAAGTTGGTGCTTCCATCCAGTTGGTGTTGGAACACTTAGGGAGTTGGTTCTTACTTCTAGTGGGTGCTAGAGAAACTAGGGAGTTGGTGCTTCCTTCTAGTGGGTGCTAGAGAAACCAGAGATTTGGTGCTCTTAGCAATTTGCAGCTTGAAAAATAGAGGTGGTAGCCTCACAATGATTTGGTGCTCAGAATAATGATAATGTATAGAAAATAAAGATTACTTATCATATCAAGAAGAAGAGGTTTTTCCCTTTATGGGTTTCCTCAGGAAATATCTGTCTCTGTATATTTCATGTGTGTGATTGATGTTGAATATTCTATTGCCTACCTTCCTGCATTATTTTGATTTTCATTGAATGCTCGTAAAGAGTTTAAAATAAGTATAATTGTTTAAGCACGGTAACAACTCATTCACCCCCCCTCTCAGTTTTCCAACATGGTTTTTCTCTTAGAATTTCTGAAGTTAACAAGTTTACAAAACTAAATTTTTTGTCTCATATGTGTTGATGATTCATATATGATCCTGTGTTTCCACTGCATATAATTTCAGTCAATAATTTTTAGTGTAAAATTTTACAGTGATAACAACTAGAGTTTTACTGTTAGATTACAGCTAGAAAGTAATTTTTCAGATATGAAAATTAGTAACGTATAGTTGCATTTTGAAAATTGACATGATATCAAATCTTCAAATTTGAAGAGAAGGGTATCATATCGAGACACATTTTTTGGCTACGACCCTTGATGAGTGTTGTTCTTGTTCTTGTTCTGGGAAGGTCGAGATGGTGAACACATTGAATCTTGAGGATAGGTTGGAAGGGGCAAAAAAATTCCGATCATAGAAGGATAGGGTTCTTCTCTTGTTGAAGGAGAATGAAATAAAAGAGTATGTTGGGGATGTGGTCCCTAGCCCAACTGATCTAGTATATTTGGAATTACACAAGAAGAGGGAAGTGAAGGCCAAGTGAGTGTTAGTAGAATTTATAAATTATCACTTGATCCCTCACATTGTTGAGAAGAAATATTCTAAGGAAATGTATGATTCTCTGGCAGGTCTATACCAAAATGGGAATACAGGAAGTAAGTTGCATTTGAAGCATTAGATTCAAGTTGTTAGGAAGTCCAGTGAGGACACACTTGTGAGATATCTTATAAACATTACACATATCCGAGATCATCTTGTGGCCATCAGTGATAAGGTGGAGGATGTTGAGTTAGTGAATGTGGCATTAAGAGGTCTTCCCATGTCTTGGGAACCATTCTTGCAGGGTATCTGTGCACGGGACAAGTTACCTTTTTTAGATAGGCTATGGAATAATTGTATCCAAGAAGAGACCCGGTTGGTGTCCAAGGATGATATGGATGGTATAGTGAAGAGTAGTAGTGATGAGAACCAGGCCCTTTCATCCCACACTAGGAAGGACATAAGAGGTTCTAGAGGTAGAAGATCTTCTCCTAGGAGAAGGGATTCCCCTGAGAGAGAAGCATCTCTAGAGCCAAGATAAAATAAGGATCTTAGTAATATCAAATGTTTTGATTGTCATGAATTTGGGCACTATGCCTCACAGTGTCCACATTGGAGGAGAAAGGGAACAAGACAATAAGCATCAACAATAGAGGTTGATGGGGTTGCATACATGTTGCAGAGTGAGATCTTGTTGGTATCAACCCTTTCAAGTACAATATCCAACAGGGGGACTTGGTTGGTGGATAACAAAGCATCTTTCCATATGACAGGTGCATGAGATTTATTTGACACTTTCACAGAGACTAGCTCAGACTTGTGTGTGGAGATTGGTATGGGAACCAAGCATGTAGTACATGGATTTGGCATAGTATCATTCTTATTGAATACAAGTGAGGTGTTGAGGGTTTCAAATGTGTTATGGGTGACAAAAATCAAGAGGATTGTTCTCTCACTCTCAAAGATTGAGAAGAAGGGGCACCATATATTATTTCGAGATGGACATGTGTTACACATTATTTTCGTCATCCCTATGATCGTTAATGATGTAAACCTATCTGTTTCCTTCAGAAGGGTCAGTGGCCTGAGTTCCTAAAGAGAGAAGGGAGAAGAACTTCTCCTGAGAAAAGAAGTTGTTTTTTTCCTATGTAAAAACCTTATAAAAAGGGAAGTTCACAGGTTGCTATATAGGCAAGGTGCGAGAATGACCCATTCTCGCAGGTTTCACTATAGCCAGGGTGTGAGGTGTTCGCAGGTTGCACTATAGCCAGGGTGCGAGAATTCCAACACGTGGGAAAAATGAGTGTTTTCTCGAATCTTCTAGAAGGAGAAGCTTCTATGGTGAGGTGGCATCCGAATGGTTTGGATCTTACTCGCTTTCATGATTTAGTGGGATTGTCCTAACCTCCTCACCTTATCCTCTTCAACTTATAAAAGGAGAGGAGTTCTCATGAAGAAAGTTATCTTTTGTTAGCTTGGGATAACTTTGTTGGTTCTTGAGCTTGTTAGCTTTGGCTTGGTTGGAGTGGCTTTCAGATTTGCTTTGTTAAGATAGATTGTGAGTAGCTATCAGATCTATGGTCTCATAATTCTTGGAGTGAAAGTGTGTGGGGAACAAAGGATAGTTGGAAGGAACCTTATGACATCAAGGCCATGGTTGTAATCTCTCTTTCACATTTAATATGATACAGTAATATGATTCTTTCCTATAAATCTTGTTGTGTTTTATTGTATGATTCCTTGATCACATACATAGGTTTATATTGATTTTATGCTATTGCTATCACTTTGGTTGGTTGCATTCTTTTGCAGGTTCATCATTGTATGAGCATTATAACGGAGCTAGGATAGCGATGGTGATAGGAAGCGACATTTAAATGGTATGTCACTCATCCCTCTCTAGCTAGTAAATTCAATATCTAAAACTTAAGGAAAGCGTCATGTTCTGGTGTGTTTTGTTCTAGATCCAGGTGGATCTAGGGAGATTGGTTAGTGTCCGCACCTACAGATTAATCCTAAAACAAAATTGGCGACTCCACTAGGGAACCTCATTAAAAAATGAAACAGAGGTTACGAGCATAGTTCTAGTTTCTATGTCAAGCTCATTAAAAAATGAAATAGTTTTCCCCTCTCTGTTTGAGTCAAGTCCTTCGTCTAGTATTTGAAGCTTCATTTCATTCTCCTTTTCCGTTGGATGAAATGAAGCTTGGGGGGAATTTGCCTCAGCCTCTGGACTTCATGCTGAAGTTAAGCCGCTAGTTTCTTAAGTTGGGGGCTAAGTAACAACCATCCATGTGTTATGCGTTGGGAAGTCGCAAGCATAGTTTTCTATGGTTCAAGCTTGTGTAAAAATGAAACCACTTACCTCAAGCATAGTTTCCTCTGGTTCAAGCTTGCGTAAAAATGAATCCAGGTCCAAGCATAGTTTTGTTTAGTTTTTAAGCTTGTGTAAAAATTAAAATCTATCCCAAGCATAGTTTTGTTTTGTTTTAAATCTTGCGTAAAAATGAAAACAATCCCGAGCTTAGTCTTTGTTCTTTCTCATGCTCGTAAATACATGAGAATAAGTTACCGATCTTAATCTTTGTTCTTTCTCGTGCTCGTAAATCAATGAGAATGTAACCGAGTATACTTTTATCACTTTTTTGGACTCGTAAAGGTTATACGAAAAAGGAACCCCCTGGAGTTCCCTTTAAGCTCTTTTCAGACTCTCTAAACATGAAAATATTGTCGAGCGACTTTGTATTTTCACGCTCGATAAAGTATTTGAAGTACGCGTCTTTCGAGCGATAGTTTAACCCTTTTTCGGTCTTGTTGGACTACTGTACGAAAAAGGAACTGAGAGAGTTCTCTTTTAAGTGTTTTTCCTAACTCTATAATCTTGAAAAACCTTTGAGTTTACTATCTCTGGACTCGTTAAACAAACATTGATAGACCCGTGATGGGACCGAACCACTCCTTCTTAGGGTTCGTTAAACATACTCCGAAGGACTCATCCAAAGGATGAGTTTAAATCAACAAGAATATGTTATCCTCCTCAAGCTTGCGTAAAAATAAAGAGGTACTTGCCAGAAATGGTGGGGGAAAAAATTGGGAAAGAATTGTGTCTAAACCTGTATTCCATGAAAGAGTCGCTTTTGAGCATGACACCCTTTCACTCGCCTTGTGTCTAGGTTGGAAAATCCACTCGTCTCCTGATCATACTCCTATAGGATTACAAATTGGTCTGTGATCCTTGTTTTTGAGTCAATATTTCCAAGACATTTGTCGTGACGTCAATATGTTCACAGAGAAGTTCAACCCGGAAAGCCTTCTATTGTGTCGGCCATTTCTGCGGTCTTAAAGCCTTATATTGCATCGTCCATCCCTGAGTCAGTCCTGAATCACTTGTTACTCTGATCTACATCAAATATTGTTACTTGTTTCGTGTCACTGATGTGGGATACATTAAGGCCCTCTTGTGACGAGTTTTTTCCTGTCGACTTCAACTCATTATCCAGGAATTAGACTTAGAAACTAATTGGTACCTTGGAACTTGCATGCCTCAATGACAGGTTTCCTCGCTTTTGATAGTGGATTTTCATTATTGACCCCTGATCGGGAGATTCCACCGAGTGTTTGACTTCAGCTCATTTACTCACATTCGTTGGATTGTACTAGTGTACCTTGGGAGTCATTAACATTAATGGTTATTTCCCTCTCACTTGTTAACGGTATACACTAATGACCGATAATCAAGTGGTTTCTACCATGTTCGACTTCAACACATGTATTCACATGGTTAGATTCGTACTATAGAGTGGTGGAGATGAAGACCCTGGATATTTTTTGACAGATCCAGGTTGCATTGGAGTATTTTCAGTGTACTGTTGCATAGATCCACATTGTATGTCTGGTGGCTATGTTCAAATTTGAGTCTTTAACACATAGATCCACAGTGTATTTTTGGTGGCTATGTTCAGATTTGATTCATATTGGCATGGATCCACAGTGTATGTTTGGTGGC
>ML813640.1:0-30422 GCA_009831015.1 Picea engelmannii | reverse complement strand
ATATTATTGTACTGTATTTCCTTGTTTGTTGGCAGGTTTCTGACCGACTGTTCCTTGTTCCCTACACACACTCAACAAAGTATTTCAGCTATCACTCTGTTCTAACTTCATACTTTGGGGGGCTCTCTGTTACACATTATTTTCGTCATCCCTATGATCATTAATGATGTAAACCTATTTGTTTCCTTCAGAAGGGTCAGTGGCCTGAGTTCCTAAAGAGAGAAGGGAGAAGAACTTCTCCTGAGAAAAGAAGTTGTTTTTTTCCTATGTGAAAACCTTATAAAAAGGGAAGTTCGCAGGTTGCTATATAGGAAGGGTGCGAGAATGACCCATTCTCGTAGGTTTCACTATAGCCAGGGTGTGAGGTGTTCGTAGGTTTCACTATAGCCATGGTGCGAGAATTCCAACACGTGGGAAAAATGAGCGTTTTCTTGAATCTTCTAGAAGGAGAAGCTTCTATGGTGAGGTGGCATCCGAATGGTTTGGATCTTACTCACTTTCATGATTTAGTGGGATTTTCCTAACCTCCTCACCTTATCCTCTTCAACTTATAAAAGGAGAGGAGTTCTCATGAAGAAAGTTAGCTTTTGTTAGCTTGGGATAACTTTGTTGGTTCTTGAGCTTGTTAGCTTTGGCTTGGTTGGAGTGGATTTCAGATTTGCTTTGTTAAGATAGATTGTGAGTAGCTATCAAATCTATGGTCTCAGAATTCTTGGAGTGAAAGTGTGTGGGGAACGAAGGACAGTTGGAAGGCACCTTACGACATCAAGGCCATAGTTGTAATCTCTCTTTCACATTTAATATGATACAGTAATATGATTCTTTCCTATAAAGCTTGTTGTGTTTTATTGTATGATTCCTTGATCACATACATAGGTTTATATTGAGTTTATGATATTGCTATCACTTTGGTTGGTTGCATTCTTTTGCAGGTTCATCATTGTATGAGCGTTGGAACGGAGCTAGGATAGTGATGGCGAGAGGAAGCGACATTTAAATGGTATGTCACTCATCCCTCTTTAGCTAGTAAATTCAATATCTAAAACTTAAGGAAAGCGTCATGTTCTGGTGTGTTTTGTTCTAGATCCAGGTGGATCTAGGGAGATCAGTTAGTGTCCGCACCTACGGATTAATCCTAAAACAACATGTGTTATTTTTTCCTATGTGATATAGCTTCATATCATCAGTAGTTCTTGGAGTTAGGGAGGGAAAATTATATAGGATGAGGGTCCAACCTATGAGGTTTGTTGACAACCATAGCAGAAATATAGATGAGGAGGAGAAGGTAGCTCCACTACTGGTGAGGCAGGTGGCCCCACCAGTAGCACAGGTTCAGAGGGAATAAATATCTCCACTATTGATGAGGCAGGTAACCCCATCGATAGTGTTGTCTTAGAGGCAGCCACAGTTCATGGGGAGTTATCCCTCAGGATACAGGAGGGAGGATAAACCTCCAAGGACTGTTCAAAGGATATTAAAATTCAAAGGAGGTCAACAATTTCAGAGGGAGCAGGTGGATCCAAAGATTGTACAGACTCAGAGGGAGTCAGGTTTCAAAGGGAGCATGCATACTCAAAGGGAGTTTGATCTTAAAGAGAGTTAGTTGGTTCAATGAGAGGTTTAACCATTTAGAGGGAGTTTCTCCTTAGCTTAGTTAGGAAAGAGACATATTCCAATACTAATAGGGAGATATCATGGGTTGAGGAGGCCAAAAAGGAGGTTCATAGGAAAGAGGCTTCTAGGAATTGTGTGCTCTCCATGGAGGATTCAGTTGTTTTAGCAGGTTTTTCTACAGTGACAGAGGATGTAGAAATTCAAGAGGATTGGAGAGAAGGATCTGCTTCAGTGACAGAGGGAGAAACCAGTGAGGAGGATTGGAATGTAGTTGTGCTAGAGGAGACATAGGGAGTAGAGATTCGTGAGGATTGGAGTGAAACTATGGTAGAGGAGATAGAGTCACTTCCACTGTGGGAAACAAAGGTACATCCAGATGATGGTGGATTTGATACCTCCATCACTAAGAGAGAGTGTTGTTTAGTGTAGCTTCAGGAGGTATTCCCACAAGAGGCCAAGGTGTCAGACATGTGGGAATATTCATTGGCACCCATTATCCTTTTGTTTCAGTGAAATTAGCCCCAAAATGAGGTGAGGGTCTCATGGGAAATTTGATGGGCTTTGTGGGCTTGTGATGGCGTGCCACACCAACAAAGTGGAATAAAATATTCTAATTAATTGTTGATTTTAGAATGGGTGCATGAACTCACTCATTGGACTTGTATATAAAAAAGAAAGGTCATTGTGACATTTTCTCAGATTGGAAGAATGAAGTTAGTATAAGTGAGTTTGCATTTGTGCTAGGTGGATTGGTATTTTTAGCAAAGGGAAATTCTTCATGGTGGAAATTCTAGCCTAGAGGAAGAGAAGTTGTTAGGAGAAAATTGTACGAAGGTTTCCGTACAAGGGTTTTATGTACTTGTATGCAAGTTGCACGAAGGCAAAGCACGTATGTATGTGGGTTGCAAGAGGATGAATCATGTATGTATGCAGGTTTCAGTGTGCACAGTCATGTATACACATGTTTTAGTGGAAAAATGCATGTATGTATGCAGGTTGCATTAGGCAGAATTGTGTACATATTTTTTTTAGTAGGAGCAGGTCCATATAGAAAGACATGTGACATCATCAAATCGTACAGGTGGTCTACAACAAATTTGTGGGTAGAGGAAGTTTCCATTAAATTTTTGAGGTTTGGTTTTCTGATTTGTATGGTTATTGGAGGACAAGGTTGTCCTCACATTTTTGATAAAATTTGTATTGGATGAGAGGACAATGTTGTCCTCAAACTTGGTGACATTGTGTTGGTTGGGAGGGATGGTTTTTTCCTCATAGTTTTTGAATTCAACAAGGTTATAGAACTAAAATTTGTGTCTCATATGTGTTGATGATTCATCTCTGATCCTTTTTGTTTTCGTTGCATATAATTTCAGTCAATAATATTCAGTGTAAAATTGTTCAGTGATAATAACTAGGGTTTTACTGTTATATCACTAGGAAGCAATTTTCAGATTTTAAAATTAGTCACATAGAATTGCATGTGAAATTTGATAGTTTTAAACCCCTAAAATTTCATAGTTTCACATCTTTCTAAATATAATATTTAATAAAAATTATGAAAACATTGTATTTTTTTTGGAAAAATAGTTTCAGACTAGTATTTATTGTACTTTACAACTCTACAAAATTTGATAAATAAACACTATTGTTTAGTCCTTGTATTGTTGCATGTGTCTAGATTTTAACATTGTACAATAAATTACTGCAAATAGATTCTTAATAAAAATAGAAAAGAAACAATAGCATGCACACACACACACACACACACACATTACACAAATATTTTACCTTGGAAACTTAAATCAGGAAAACCAACAACTTATTTAAAGCCACACCTCTAATATTACATTCATCAACATCTTCATTGTTTACAATACAATTTATATATGATCCCGCGACATCCAAAAACCCTAATCCATTGACCTGAATTAGTCAACAAGCCTAATTCCTTAACCAGAATTAGAAAACCATCAATGAAAACCATGTGCTGAAAAAATTGCTAAAAACAAATGATGAAAACACCCCAAAAGAAAATTTTTAGGGGAAGTGCCCCCAAACCCCTACATAGAGAGGATATCACCCCCTTGTGACCCACCCTTGTGCCTGACAAAACATGAACACTAGGTCTATTCGTGAAAATAATATAACACATACACAACATTCTCCCACTTGTTTTTTTATTTGCATACAAGGGGTTACAGGGTTACATAGTCAACAATCCAAGGAAACAAATTCCGATAGATCCTCTACACCAAGAGAAATTTTCAATGCTCACAAATTTTGTTATTGAATCTGCAACATTCTTAAAAGTGTCCACCTTCATCAACAACACCTTCTTTTCTTCAACCATGTCTCTCAGAAAGTGATATTGAACATTGTTATAACAAGATTTGCCTCACCCCATGCAACTTGCTCAAAAGAGCTTTTCCATTTCCCTATGCAAAATTGAAGTCCCTTTTTTGCAATTCTCAGAGCCAAAAATCATATTTTTCCACTTATACATGCCCTAACAGTTATATAGCATGTGTATACATAGGTTGCATCATTACAACCCACGTACATCGGGTTTGGTGCCCAAAATTAAAAAATGGTGTTAGTTTTCCATGACACATTACGAGATCCATGATCCTTGACCTTCCATATACTGTAAACATTCTGACTCGGCCCTTCAGTTCCATTTGAAGGCTATAAATGGTCCATATCCAAGCCGTGGAAAAGAGGGAGAAAGAATTCAACTTTGAGAGAAAAGTTACTTTGGAGAAATTATTCACTTCATATTGAGTCTGCATCCCTTTGTTCTTCTAAGTCTGAACACATTGTTCAACCCCCAAGATATTCCCTCTTTGATGGAGAACCTCATTGTCTCTCTTATATGAGCTTGCCTTTAGTGGAGGATTGAAGTGGTGGAGGCCCAGTTCGAAGGTGTTAGCACTAAGAGTCACCCTCAGACTGCTAGAGGATAAGCCCATTACCCATCAAAATGTAAAAGATAAGTTTGGTTTTGAATAGGTGGATCAACAAGATGGAGAAAAAAGGGAGAGGGAAATAAATTGCAGATCAGTATGCTACACCAATGGGCAATGGAGTCATAAACATTCTACTCATTGAAGGCACTAAAGTTGCTCAACAGAAAACAAGATTATATGTTGATAGATGAGAGAATGAAGAAGGAAAACATAAGATAGAATGTTCACTAAATAGATATCCTCTCAGTTTAATAAATAAATAAAAACTTGAATAAAACAATGAATTATGGGAAAAAATACAACAGATCCTCTGCTGCTTAGGGATCCATAAATCATTGGCAGCCTTTGATCCTCAAATCTGCAATATATTCAAATAAGAAGATATATAAAACAAAAGAATTACAATTTGAAATCACATCTCTCATGAGTCTCCAATAACATTAATGATTACAATCATAAAATTCCCTCAGGCTTACAAATGAACACACACAGGGAAACTACCTGCTCCTACTCTCTCTAGCCTCTCTTGGCTCATGAATCCAACCCCTCTCCAAGAGATCCCTCCTTGATTAAATAGAAAAAGAATCAAAATATCCTTAGGAGGTCAAATCCCATCTCTTTCATTGGATTCTAGGCCTTGGATATAGGTGGCAATAGTCAAAAGAGACAAAAATCAACAAACTACTAATTTTCAGGAAATTGTTGGAAGTCTTTAATGAATTGTTTCCAACTAATTGCATGAGGTCTTAATGCAAATAAAAATTATGTGTAGGTGTCCCTTTACATATAAATGATCCATGAGAAGTCATTTGAACCCTCCTTGGAAGTTGGAAACCTCCCAACAAGGCAAATATCCAACCAGTTATGCAAAATAGAGAATTTGCAGCACATTTCAGAACATACTGGTGTTTTAATTGTTTCTCTCAAATTACAAACTGGGTCAGGCTAGAATTTGATCAAAACGTCAACAGGGATATCATCTTCCTCCATAAAAAATTTCAAAGAAACCCACTTCGTACTTTTGGGTTTATGATCAAATTTGTAACAGTAGCCGCTACAGGAAATTTCATAGTGCATTCCGTATTGCCCTCCTATAAAAATGCTCTGTAGATTCTGTAGTGCCTTTTCTATGTCTAGCTAGGTGATTCCTTAGTGCCTTTGGTAGCGCAACTATAGAATAGTATGTGTAGACGATTCTGTAGTGCTATACGCTATGAAATCTCTGTGTTTTTCTGTGTTACGCAATGAATCCTCAAAAACACAAAAAGTCTTAGTAGATGGACTATGGACCTGTAAATGCCTCCAGTATGTGAAAATATAATATTTCCCTAAACAATTTAAAATTCAAGGATGATCACCTTCAAAATTTGGATCCTTTCAGCCACATCATCATCATTTGCAAGGTCATCATCATTTTAATAAGAAAGGCTCTTAAACTTTTCAATGTAGATAGACTTTAGATTTGAAATAACCATTGAAACCATAAAGGGAAAGAGTTGATGCAGGTTATATGATCAAAGGATAATAATGTTGAGTTTAATGTACAGGTTCGTAGAGCCAAACATGATATTTGCAGCATAATTCGTAGCAGATTCTCCAATTCCCCTCTGCCATCCAATCTGCAACAAATTTCACAATGCATGTCCAAACTTAGGAGTTTATGCAGCGCCAAACTAGGAGAAAATTTGAAATGTTTGAGAAAATAGTTAGACAACCTTAAATGACTAAATCCTAAATTATTTCCTTTAAATCATGGATGCTGAAAACAATGAGATCGGCTGACACAAGCCTCATAGGTGAAATAATGGAAGAGGTGACATGAGGGTGATGGTGATGGCATATAATCTTGTTATGGGATGAAGACATAAAACAAATATATGATCCAACATCAACCTTAACTTATTTGTGCTAAGACTTAAGAACACCATAAGGAGGAGATCAAAAGTAAAACTTAAACAAGACTAAGGATAAAAAATAAAAAATATAAGGATGAATGACCCATAACAACTACATGTGATAACATAAGAGAATTAGTTTCTTGGTTATGATATGTGCCGACATGGAAGTTTGTCATTCATACACTTTTTTTGTTTATATTTTAATAGAAATACTCTTTTCTCGTCCAATTAATGTCTTGCAAATATTTGAATTGTTATTCCATGGGCATATTTGTTATGAATATTGATGGATTTTGCTGTTATATGTGATAAATTTCTATATTATCACCATATGCTTATGTATCTTGGTTGTTGAGGACAAGTTACAGGTATATATCTTTGAGTCGAGTGCTCAACGGTGGTCTTCTTCGAACATCCACATGAGGTAGGCTCATTATCTTGTATTGTTAGCATTTTTGTTTATATAAAATACTTGAGATTAGAGTTTATTTATATAGTCATTTCCATCTATTGTGGTTTACCCCATCTATTGTGGTTTCCTCGTAATAGAATTGGATACCATACTGGGGATTGAATCTTCTTTTCGGGGTTCAAAGTGTTTTTCTCCTTTGATTTCTCTCGATTAGCTTGAGTTTTCTTGTCATCTGATTGATTTAAAGCCTATTTTCATTTTGATTATGAGTTTCTTAGCCTTATCCTTAACCTAGCAGTGTTTTAATACATATACGCGGTTTTTCCCTTGAAAAACGCGTACGTACGTGAGCTGTCGTTCTACAGGGAGAGTACATACGTGGCTTTTGCTTGAAAAGTTGCGTACATCATCCTTGTTTTCTTGATTGTTGAGTTTGATGTTTGTTTGGTAAGTTTTGATGGTTGCTGAGACTTCTCGGGTGTCTCTCATGACTGTTAAGTACCTACAGAGCGATAGGAAACCTTTGCTTGGTTGAATTTTCAGGCGGTTTTTTCTTTCTCATCATTTTTTTGTTGGTTGTACTTGCATCTTGGGATGGGTGTTTGCTTCTTGATATCCTTCTTGGTTTGTCTTTTTTTTCTTATAGTAGGGTTTATATATAAAGCTATTGTTCAGTCCTTGCATTTTCATTCTTTTATATTGAAAATAAAAAAAAAATACATTTTTCATTTTGGAATTTGATCTTTTGTGTTCTTATCATTGATCTTAATACATGAATGGAAAGATTGCATCTTATTTGAAATTGCAAAGTTGAATTGAAAATTGCATTTTTGAAAATCTTATCATTTGTTGAGAATTGAAGTTAGGCCTTTGCATTATATTCATATTCATTTATTTTACTTGTTGAGTCATAACATCATCAGTTTCATGACCACATATTTTGAGTAAACAAAGCCACTAAAAGTAACGCTGATAAATTTAAAATTGATTAGAAACGATTTTATTTTCAAGGTACACAAAATAGCTTAATATATAGAGCCTTGGAATAGGATTTTGTGAGTAAACTTCTCCAAGGATATTAAACTCAACATATGTGTCTGACTAAGGAAGTGATGAAATCCATTATATAATTGGTGACGTCAGGAGGCTCCGCTCACACCAAATTTAAGCACGAGGTCACGTGAAGTTGGTTGCGGAGATATCCCTCCCATACCTTCTTAGCGTCATAGATATTTTTGTGGATCTATTTGTATCTGGGGGTATTTCTAGTACCTTTACCTCTGTGAGAGGCAATGCTTTCAATATTTTGGGCTTTGTTACCCTGACCATACTATGGACCTGACTTATGATTGTTCACCTGCGCATTGGTTATATCGTGGTGGCTTTAGTTTCTTGACATAGGTAGCCACATAGGTTACTTGGGTTTATTCTGTAGGTACCCTAAGTCAGATAAGGGTCAGACAACAGACAACCTTTATGGAGGATTACCTCTCTGAGGGGATCTGACCGACTACATTGTTAATCCCACGAGGGCCCTTATAACTGATTATGATACCTTCGAGATTTTGAAGGGAGTCTCAGGCCCCTCTTGGGTGAGACATACCTGCTTTAGTGAGGGAGGCCCCTTTCCAGCCACTTTATCCTATTTGTGTGCATATTGGCCTTTTTGTTTATTTTGATGTTCTCTTTGATTGTTAGTTGGCCTTAGGATTTGCTTTTATATATCAAGTATTGATTCATCATGGAGACAGACCAGCTTCCTCACAGGTATCACCATTTGTTGAAGTTACCATTGCATCTTGAGTCTTTGCCTTCTAAAAGTCATAAATTTATCAAATGTGGTACACACACCTCCACATACCAGACTTGTGATCATACAAGTATGAGTACTGAGTCAGGTCAGAAAGATACTGGGAGTCCTTTGACTCCCATACCTACCATGGTTAATGGAACTCCTTCTACACCTTCGACCACTATGAATGTAGTGCTTGAGGTTCCTTTCATCACTCATGTCCGACCTATAGTTAATACTCAACCCATAGTCATGAACCCTTTTGGGTCTCTTTTCAATTCACTGGGATACAATACTCAGTCCATCCCTACAGCCTCTATCCCTTTCTATTATGGTATGTTGAATTTCACATCCTAATTTTCATCCTCCATTTTGCATCTAATCTGAAACCTAGTATTGGACTTGGGGGCATGGCTCCTCCGCATATTCCATTCTCGTTTGGTGGTTCTCATATTCCCCAGACAACTCCTCTGGTTGGAATCCAACTTACTTTTCATCCTGGGTCCAATCCTAGTCTTAATGCTCTTGGATGGAGTAGTCAACCAGGTGGACAAGATGTTTCTTATGTTCCTTCCTTTACACCTACCTCCTCTACAGGGATTCTGACCAATACGTTTGGCATGACGAATCCACCTCTATCCTCGAGATTTCCACCCGGAGGAGGTTAGTTTCACACTTTGGGAAACCCCCAACCTAGAGCTACTATGGATGGGGGAAATATTTACAACCTTCATCATAACATTCCTACTGGAATGGTGTCCAACCAACCCTTTATGAATCAGTTTGGAGGGGGATTTTATAATCCCGAATAGGGTCATGGTGCATACCATAACCCTGGATGGGCTGCAATTCCTTAGAATCAATCTTTCTAGGGAGCTTGGGGCTAGATGTTGCAACCCCGACTTCCCTTTCTGTCCACGCTCAATTTTCCAAGCTTGTCAAGATTAATGAAGGACCTGGTGCATCATGACTCGACATGGCCTCCCGTCCCCACCAAGATTCCTTCAGATATTATAAAATTTGAAGGCAAGAGTGGTGAGGATCTTGGTGATCACATCACTACTTTTCATCTTTGGTTCTCTTCTAATTCCATTAACGATGATTCTATTCGTTTAAGATTGTTTCAACGCACCCTCACAAGGGTCACAGTGAAATGGTACATAGAGCTACCGGGGGGGATGTATTGGAACTTTAATCAGATGGTTTTAGTCTTCCTCAACCACTTCCAATTGTCGTTTCATTATGATGATGACATAGAACTTATGTTGGCCCTCCGCCAGGACAAAGCCACCCATATCTCAGATCACATCAAAGAGTGGCGTAGACACAAGAGGTTGATTAAGGCCTACATTTCTCCAAAATTCATGTTGGAATGGTTTCTTAAGTATTTAAAGCCTTACATTTCGAAGGATGTTTCTACATCCGGGATAACATATGAGGAAGAAGAGATTTTTTAAGCCCAACAGTTAGATCTTATATATGCTCAGTCTAGGATGTTATATGAAATTCTTCCTGACGCACCAAGGTCAAACTATGCCCCTATAAAAAATCTTGGGCCTTATGTCGATGGCATTATGGGCTCCAAAAATGTTAAATCTATAGACTTGGTGACAATCCAGTTGAAAGATTTATCTCTAAACTAGTCTATAGGAGGAAAAGCCTCATCTGTGTCCTCCACTCCCACTCAGTCGACGGATGTGCATTTTGTGCAGTCGTCGACCAACCCGAATGGTAACCAACAACCAAGAGGGAATAAAAGGAAAGGATGTGGTAATAATCGTAAGGGTGGGAGGAATAATAATAATAATAAACCCAAGGACAACGTTAACAATGAGAAATCTAACAATAATGCTGGTGAGGGCAAGAAAGAAAGGAGAAAGGTGAAGTTTCCTTGTAAGATTTGTATTGATGATCACCTTACCCACTTGTGCCCCAAACTCGAGGAAGTTGCGAGGCTCTTGTCTCTACCGCCCACTGTGCTAACTAATCATTTTCCGCATAATCAACACATGGAATCAGGATCCTCTAATTCCATAAATGCGGTGAGTGGGAATCAAAACCCACAGGCCCATGAAGGTGATAGTATTTACGTAAATATGGTCAAATCTTGGATTAATGTAGCTACTTAGTCTCACGATTACAGTTCTTCACATGTTGTCCTAGGTATAGAGTCTCCCCCTCCTCCAGAGATGCCTTTACAGATTGAAAAACCAAATCCTTCACCTCATATTCCGAAAGGAGTACTCAAGCGCTCTACCCACAACCCTAATGCTAGAGCTGCCCAAAACTACTCTATTGTTGAAGATATGGGCCAAACCCCTTGTGTGATGTTAGATTTGGAGGTACTCCAGACGTTTCCTTCACATATGAATGTCTTGTTATCTGTGTTAGGAGATATAAACCCTTGTGGCTCTAAGGTTATCAAGTTTGACGTTATAGATGTTCAGCCTCACTTGCCTTACCATGTGGCCTTTCAAATCCATGTGGAGTACTCAAAGTATACCATCAAATGTATTGTTATTGATGAAGGATTTGCAACATGCATGATTTGCCTAACATGTTGGAAATCCATTGGCTCTCTATCCCTCTCTCAATATTCGACTATGTTGACCGTTCTTTCCATCCCCACGATATTCTTCCTACCTTCCCGGTCCAATTAGGTGGGAAGAAAGTGGAGGTGGATGTCGAGGCCGTTGATGCGCCCCTTGAATATAACTTATTACTAGGGCGTAACTGGACTTATGATATGATTGAATTTGTATCATCCATTTTCCATACTTTATTTTTTCCTCACGAAGGGAAAATAATGATGATCATTCAGTTTTCCTTTGCACATGCTAGCCCCAATGCATCAGTTTTACCTTCGGTCCCTATGATCGATGATTCTCAGTCGACAACTGAGGATATTGGTGTCGGAATGTATTCCTCCCTTATGGTTACCTTTGATTTTGTGGCACCGATTCATCATATTTATGCCATGTCCAGTAGGTATGCTTTGTCAATGAGGTCCTTTCCTTTCTTCAGTTTGTATTTTAACGATCCTTGGACCCTACCTTCCCTGACCATGTCTTTTGAAGGCCAGTCACATATTGGAATGGAAATGCCACTATCGATGACAAAGATAGTGTATCAGGTTGTTCTCGACTCTATTGCCGACCTAGATCTTGTCTCCTCGCATACAGATGAGTAGGATCCTATTCTCCAGCCCACATGGGTCGCTTCATCGTCTTTCTCATGTGATTCCCTTGATGGTAATTTACCTTCAAATGAAGAAATATTAGAGGCCATTAATGGTTTTTATAGGCCATGGGATGATATGAATCATCGCTCTTACTTTCTCCCAGAGCTTGTGAGGGTCGAAAAACACGATTTTAGATACACCATGAGTGAGATAGTCGGTCACGCCGTAGTTCCACTAGATACGCACGAACATTTATGCAGAAGGAAATATGGCAAGTATTTCTCCTATCGTCACGATCGACATCTCTCACATTCCTGGTAAATTTGAAAATGTCTATATCAGTGTAGATTGTTCGCCTGAAGAAATTCAGATCTACATGGATCTCTTCAAATAATTATGTGATGTATTCTCTTGGTCATATGAAGAGATGTCAGGAATTGACCCTCGCATTGTCTAACATGATATTAAAACCTACCCGGATGTTAAACTTGTTAAGGCAGAGGTGGAGAAACTGCTTAATGCAGGTTTTATCTACCCAACTCCCTTAACTGAATGGGTATCCAATCTTGTTCCTATGAATAAGAAGCATGGAACCATCCATGTGTGTATGGATTTTTGAGACCTAAATAAGGCTTGTCCTAAAGACAACTTCCCGACACCTTTCATTGATCATATTCTTGATGAGTGTGCAGGAAGCAAGGTTTTTTATTTCATGGACGGATTCCAAGATACAATCAAATTCATATTAAACCCGAGGATTGACATAAAACAACATTTATTTGTCCTTGGGGTACTTTAACATACCAAAAAATGCCTTTCAGCCTTAAAAATGTTGGAGCAACCTTGCAACGAGTCATGACCTTCGCTTTTCACGATCTCAAGCATATAGTCGAAGCTTACCTTGATGATCACGTAGCTCACTCTTGCAAGAGAGTGGATCACTCTACCCACCTTCGGCTATTTTTTTAGAGAAGTGGGTATTATAGCATCCGTTTAAACCCTCTTAAGTGCATCTTTTGCGCTAGGTCGGGTCATCTTTTAGGATTCTTAGTTTTTGAGTATGGGATCATGGTGGATCCATTAAAGGTTGAGGCAATACTTCAATTGCCTCCCCTGTGAAACATTCGTCAGTTTCAAGGTTTACAAGGAAATCTAACTTCTTACATCGGTCTACAGTAAACTATGCCAATATTACTAAGGGTTTCATGCGTCTCTTGAAGAAGGACACTCCGTTTGTATGGGATGATTGAGCCCAGGAATCCTTCGATGCTCTCAAGAAAGACTTGGTATCGACGCCCATGTTGAAGCCTTTAGACTACAATAGATATTACTTTCTTTATATCAACACGTCCGAAGGGGCGGTTGGTATGGTTTTAGTTCAGGAGGATGATGAGCTCCATGAGCATGTCGTCTACTACCTTAGTTGAAACTCATTCAACCCTGAACTCAAATACTCTCATGTTGAGAGCTAGCCTTGGCTGTCGTACACACAATTCAAAGATTATGACACTATATGATGCTTTGAAAAACTATCGTAGTTGTTGATGTCAACACATTTCAATACATCCTTACTAGGCGTATCATAGGGGGGAAATATAATAAATTGATTGTCATCTTGCAAGATTTTGACCTCAATTTTGCTTCAGTGAAATCCAAGAAATTGCCAGCTTTTCCGAGTTAATATCGGACTTCCCTCGATTAGATGAGGAATTTATTCATGTCAATTCATTTGCAGATGAACACATTTTCCTTGTCTCGTCATCGGACCCCTGGTATGGAGACAATTTGATCTATCTTCAAACCTTGAATTTCTCTCAACATCTTTTGAGAGACGATCAACGACGTATATGGTATCAAGATAACAAATACATTATCATCCATGACACTTTGTATCACCTAGGTGTAGATAATATCTTGTGTCATTGCTTGACTAACGAAGAAGCTGAGTCGGTTCTTAATGACTGTCATAGTGGGGCTTGTGGTGGTCATCTATATGGGCTTGCGACAACCCAAAAGATATTGCAAGCCAATTATTTTTGGCCATCTATTTTTAAAGATTGTGTCGAAGCGGTCAAGAAGTGTCACCCCTGTCAGGTTTTCACTCGGAAGATGTGCTCGCATCCGACCCCTCTTCACCCGGTCATCATCGTCGGTCTCTTCACCAAGTGGGGGGTGGATTTTGTAGATTTCAACCCAGCTTCGGCTAGGGGGCATCAACATATTATCGTGGTTGTATATTACTTTACTAAGTGGGATGAGTCCATTCCTATGATTAAATACGATGGTAAGACTGTAACTTTTTTCATGGTCAATTAAATTATAGGCCGGTTCGGAATCCCGAGCGAGATTGTCACTGATCATGGCAGTCACTTTTAGAATGAAGTGATGAAAGAGTTAGCATTGAAACTGGGGTTTAAACATGGTCATTCTTCCCCTTACTATCCCTAGGAAAATGGACAAGTGGAGGCCATGAACAAGTCTCTCAAGACCATTTTGCAGAAAACTGTCAACCAGAGAAAATATGACTGGCATCTCATGCTTTACCCTACGCTTTGGGAATACCGAACCTCGGTTAAGAGTTACATTGATTTTTCGCCTTTTCAATTAGTACACGGTGTGGAGTCGATCCTTCCTATTGAATGTGAAATCCCTTCTCTTAGACTGGCAGTTAAGCTCCTACCTGACACTTTGGATCTTGAAGAACGCCTTGTACACCTAGAGAGCCTAGATTAGCAACGTTGAGATTCTTGTACGACTATCGAGGTAAAAAAATGATGTGTCAAGGTCTATTATGATAAGTCTATATGTCCTCATCAATACGTTGAGGGTGACTTGTTCCTCTTGTATGACCAAGACAAATAACCACTGGGGGCAGGCAAGTTCAACCCCATGTGGCACATTCCTTATATCATGCGACGTGTCTTAGAAAAAGCAGCCTACAAATTAGAATATTATGAAGGGAATATGTTGGTTGAGCCCAGAAATGGGCTCTACTTGAAAATATATTATGCTTGATCCCCAAGCTTTAGCGTAAATCTTTGTATACTAATGTATTTTAGTGTATATATATCTTTTCCTTTGTGTCATCATCTTGCTTATCGAGTTTTCACTTGTTTGGCAGATGTCAACGGAGTCTTCAGTTTACTTAGGATTCATAGATGGTGCCAGTCGTCATACACGGAAATTGGCTTCCACCGCTTGGGTTGTTTACTCACCTGAGGGTCAACGAGTGTCTTTAGGTGGCATTTTTCTAGGACCATCAATGAATAATGTGGATAAGTATAATGTCGTTATAGATATTTTATGCGATGCCATTTCGCATGGTATTCGATTATTAGAAGTTTGCCTGGATTCCCAGTTAGTAGTATGTCATTTGAATGGAAGCTATTGTGTGCGATACCCTACTCTACTCTGATGATTCCTACGGGTAGAACTTTTGGAATGACATTTTGATTTTATTACTTATAATCACATACCTATAAGTTCTAATTATGTCTTCAATGCATATGCTAATTATGTTTTAGATTGGAATTTGTCACATAACTAAAGTAAATAAAACACATTCACCAATGTACACATCTTAATATAAGTAACGCCGAAGACCAATGTTTTTTTATATATTTCATCTCTCCAAAAAATATGGTGTCACAGTACAAAATTGGGGCTCACACCTTCAAAATACATATACATTTGATCGATACAATGACCATGACATACACATATGTGGTTCCGGATGTGTGTCATGATATCATACTACAACATTTGCGAGACGTCGGAAGAGTCGCACCCATGCACATGGCACACCCACCACCTGCCACTGCATCGCCTCTGGAAGATCCTATACCCGAACCATGGTAATCCTGTGTGTCAAACGAGACAGGTTTCCCTACACATTTTAATCACTCTCTCTACATCTCCTCCCGCTGGCTCATCCCCCTTGTTCCTCTGTCGGTGTCATGGGAATCCATCCGACCGTCACGGATCTACGTCTGCAAAACAAAGTAATTGTTAATACTAGACACCATCCAAAAATATTTTCATTTTTTATTATTTTTGAAAAACACAAAAAAATGAAACATCTTTGAAATTTTTTTCATACATATGTCTTCATAGATGGAACCTAGTGGCAATGGCATGTCTCGGTCTCCTCTGAAGTCAATCTCTGCATAAGGGTATTCCTCTAGGGCTATCACCTGTCGATGCCACCAGAAAAATAACTTGTTGTTTAGGGGGTCGGTACCCTACCACCTCCCAACCGCCTCATCACCTCAATCCACTGTGACATGGTTGGATCGAGCGGTCTATGCGGAAAAATATTGAATCCAGGGCTCAATCTTGGAACCCACTAGAAGAAAAAACTACATAGTATAGATGCGAGCCTGAAGTTCCTCTTCCTACCCTGTTTGTAGTATGTCAATTGGCTCTTCATGGTAGCCAGTAGTGAGGTGCACCAATCATACACTGTGGGTCGTAAGAACTCCATGGATTAGAAAATTAGTGACCTTGATGCCTGATGCAACGAGGATGATCCCATGATCTGTGTCATCATGAGAACGATGATCTTTAAACTCAGTTTGTTGATCGCCCGAATAGGGAGTTGGCTCCCTACCTTTTCAGTGTCTGCAACACAATGAGTGGACATGTACTCCTCTATGTTCATGATGCTCCCAGCTCCCCTGGCTTGGAGGTTTATCACCTCACTCAGACATGACAACCCTATTAGAAAGTAGATATCCTCAACTTCAATTCTCAATGGTTTCCCATCGAGGTTGAAGTATTTTGTATCTGGATCCCAAAAGTTCACCAACATTTGGAGCAACCTCACTTAAGCCCTCATCCCTTTGAGAGCCCAAAAATTATAAATCTCACATATTTTTAATGCTAATTGGGCCCCTGGATCTCTTTACAATGAAAAATCAACTTCATCATGCTCTCATTCTCTCCATTCAAGTACCATCCTGCAAGACAAATCCATTTTTTGAGTTAAATTCCTTTAAAAAAAAAACAAGTTACAGACTTGTACCCGAGCTACATTTTACATAGTCGCGTATAGGGATGCATATACATGGTCTGTTTTCATCACAGTCGCGTTTAGGGCTATGTATATGTGACCTGGTGATCTACAACCCGCGTACACCCTAATTCCTAATTTGAGCATTAAAAAACTCAAAAAGTGAGACCTAATTTAAAATTCTAATCCACTATAAATGAAGAGGAGGGAAAGAGTACTTACTTGGTCTAGATGGTTGTCAATTCCATCACTCATAGCTCCCACAATCGACACTTGAAGGTCGTCGGAAATTTGGTCCAAAATCCACTATTTGGGTGAAAATGTGAAATGGTATGGTAAATTTTTTTTTTTACTATTTATAGAAAACTTTTACCCACTTTACATAGTTTTTGCTAATATTTTGGCCTGGTGGACTTATAGTGTAGTGGAAAAAGTTGGTTTTGGTGATTTTGTCCAGGGATATTTTAGTTTTCTAGCAATATTTTGCCCATTCGTGACTTTGGCAGGTATATTTCTGTGACCAACATATAGGATAGGTTATCACTCCATCTTTCATTTTTTCATTATCCTATGACTGTGATCCATATGCCTTAGGTACGAACACATTTATTTGCGACAGAAAACCACCTTATTGCTACTAGAAGTGTAGTTATTGAATAGTAGAGACTTACAAAACATGGGTACCCTTGTTAGAACCTCTGTGCCATCTGGTGTCGATGCAAAGATTATTCCACAAAGACCAGGAGTCCCTTATAGTTCAAATATGACTTTGCGTTCAAGCTTCATATCCTTACTCATAAGCATGCTGACATATACCTATGGGACTCCCAATGAATCTTGTTTAAGCTCTTTTTCGACTCTCTCAAAAAGAGAAAATATGGTCGAGTGAACTTGTACTCTCTTTCACACTCGTAAATTGGATATGAAAGGATGTCTATTTGGTGTAAGTTTAACCCTTTTTCGGACCAAGTAAACTAATTTCGAAAAAGGAATACTCTAGTCACTAGTAGCTAAAAGAGTTCTCATGGGTATTGTTTTATACTTTTTCAAGCCTAGGGGACTAAATTTACGAAAAAGGACATTCTTTGGAGTTAAGTTGTAATTGCATCGCATTATCTTGCTTGCAGTATTGAGCCTATTGTCGGTTCTCACTTTTGTGTTATAAGCCTATCACCTTAACAATTTGCATCATCATCCAAGAAGAGCCTTGTTTATATCCTTCGCAGCTTGACACCATGTAGCCCAAGAGGAAACATTCCCTTGAGTTTCCATGTCCTGCATGCACCCACTTACATTGAGCATAGGTATGTTCCACTATTGGAACTATTTTCTTACTCGCGACACTCGTTTCCTCCTCTGTATCATAACATTCATTTGACTATGAAAAAAGAAAAAAGATGGGCGGGAAAAGAATATTATCTCATGTTGGCAGCGGTTGTGTCTCTTTTGAACATAGCACAAACTTTTGAGTTCACTTGTCATCACAATTTTGGGTTTAGTAGGACCTTAGGAAGTTGAGCTCATTGCTTAGAGTTTACTCCTCTGACTAGTTACTCTTGTATTCCTTATGGAGAGTTTGATTGATGCCTCTTACATAAAAAAGTTTCATCAATTAGTCTATGCTGCCAGAGTCATCCATATGTTCCATGCTCTTGTTCAAAGGATGTCTATAAGCATGTGTTGACCATTTCTCAGAACTCTTGACTTTTCATGTCGGTCATACCCTCAGTGTATCTCAGAGTCACATGAAGTTGCAGCCCTACCGTGCACCTTGGTCCTACTTTCCTTATGGGTAGGTAACATTGAACCCAACATTCGATAAGAAATATATTCACACATTGAGATTCGTGTAGTGTCTTAGATTCCATTAGCCTTATTGGTGGTTTCCATGCCTTTGTTGGAAGTTTTCATTATTGGCTGCTATTCAAAGGGTCTTTTTTGTGCACTACTTGCATCTGGTGCATGTGAAAGACACACATGGTCATTGGTTCATGAACATGTTCTTTGTCCAAGTTCCTCGAAATCATCAAGCTATTTGTTTTTACCTCGTCCTGACCGAAGAGAGATGCTTTAATGCTCTCCTTTTAGTGGGTCTCCTTCCATCGGCTTCAACTCATCTATTCTGGAAATGAGGCCTAGAGTACTATGGGTACCTAGAGGCTTGCAGTCATCAGTGGTAGGTTCTCTCACCATCGACAGTTGGGAATGCATCAATGTCTCATGATCGATGGATTCTTCAAGCATTCGACCTCAACACCTTTATTCACACTTGTAAGAATGTACTTGGTGCCTTGATACCTACTTTCATTATCGGTAGGTTGTCTCGCGTTTGTTAATGGTATACCTCAATGACCAGTAATCAAACGAAGTCTCATTTTGTTCGACCTCAACTCCTTTATTCACACGATGTAGACTTGTACCTTTGGTGGATCGTGTAGAAGACATGAAGACATCACTTCATAGTCGGAACTTTCCTGAGTTGTTGCTATCATTCATTGGACCAATACCTATATGAATTCAGTGATTGGGAATTTAGTGATTGATTTTGAGACTGGTTTTCATTAGGCCTTGTTCGTGACTATGAAAACCTATGGCATGTATCTACTTTTGTATTGCCTATTCATGTCCATGAACAACTATTTGGTATATTTCCACATGGAAATACAGTGTAATTCAAATTCGCAACCATGTGCACAAAGTCATGATGAATTGTAATATTCTTATGCGCAACTAGTTCGTCTAGCTAGATCTTCATTACTCCACTTCTAGGAATTATAATGTATTTCGACCATCGCAGATACTCCTCTAACCTCACACATTAGGGGGCATCTGTTATAGCAATATTTTCCTCACCCCATGCAACTTGCTCAAAAGGCCTTTTCCATTTCCCTATGCAGACTTGAAGTCCGTTTTCTTCAATTCCCAGAGCCAAAAATCATATTTTTCCACATATACATGCCTTAATAGCTATACAACATGCATATACACAGGTTGCATCATTACAACCCATGTACATTGGGTTTTGTGCCCAAAATAAAAAAAAATGGTGTCGGGTTTCCATGATCCTTGACCTTCCATTTACTGGAAACGTTCTGACTCGGCCCTTCAGTTCCATTTGAAAGATATAAATGGGCCATATCCAAGCCATGGAAAAGAGGGAGAAAGAATTCAACTTTGAGAGAAAAGTTACTCTGGAGAAATTATTCACTTCATATTGAGTCTGCATCCTTTTTTCCTTTTAAGTCTGAACACATTGTTGAGCCCACAAGCTCTTTCCTCTTTGATGGAGAACCTCATTGTCTCTCTTATATGATCTTTCCTTTGGTGGATGATTGAAGTGGTGGAAGCCTAGCTGGAAGGGACTTAGTTTCTCAATTCTGAGATGTGCCGACACAAAAGTTTTTCATTCATACACTTTTGTTGTTTATATTTTAATAGAAATACTCTTTTCTCGTCCAATTAATGTCTTGCAAATATTTGAATTGTTATTCCATGGGCATATTTCTTATGAATATTGATGGATTATTCTATTATATGTGCTAATTTTATATATTATCACCATATGCGTGCATATCTTGGTTGTTGAGGGCAAGTTGCAGGTATATAAATTTGAGTCGAGTGCTCAATGGTGGTCTTCTTCGAACATCTGGATAAGGTAGGCTCTTTATCTTGTCTTGTTATCATTTTTGTTTATATAGCATACTTGAGATTAGAGTTGATTTCTGTAGTCATTTCCATTTGTTGTGGTTTACCCCATGCCATATAGTGATTTTCCTCATAAAAAACATCAATATGCTTTTTCTTTGGAAGATAAGTCATGTTCTTCGCCAAGAAGATTTCACTTTGACTATTGCAATCTATCCTTATAGCTTGTTGTACCAACCGAATACCTGAACACAATCTCTGTAACCACAATGTTTCCTTGATTGCATGAGTGGCTTCCATTTATTCAACTTCTGTAGTTGAGATTTCCACTACAGACTGTCTTTTGCTCATCCAACTGATTTCTCCTCCAAATAGGTTAAACACATACCCATTGGTAGATATTGTGTGATCGAGATCTCCAACCCATTTTGCATCAACAAACCCATGTATTCCACGCAAATAAAACCCTCTTTACTGTTGTCCAATGTTCCTTCCCAGGTTTTGACATATACCTACTCAAAATTCTCAATTCATGTGTAATGCCCAGTCTAGTACAAACCATTGCATACATCAAACTTCCAACTGCACTCGCATATGGAAAATGATACATGTCCTCTTCCTCTTCTTGTGTATTAGGACATTGATCCACATATAACTTTACACCTACATTAATAGGAACCCTGACTGGTTTACATTCCTCCATATTAAACCTCTGCAATATTGTCTCAACATATTTCCTCTGATTTTAACCAGAGTTTCATGTTTTCCCAATCTCTTTTAATTTCCATGCCCAAAATGAAATTTGCAGCACCAAGATCCTTCATGTCAAATTTAGAGGAAAACTGATTTTTCACATCCTGGATAATCTCCCTGTCATGTTTATATCAACAACATATCATCCACATACAAGATCAAATAAATAAGATGATCACCAATTAATTTGAAATACACATAGTGATCTGCTTTGCTCCTTGTGAGGCCAAGTTCGAACATATAGGTATCAAATTTTTTATACCACATCCTTGGTGATTGCTTTAACCCATACATAGACTTTTTTAGCTTGCATACCAACTCTTTCTTTCCCTTCATATAAAATCCTTCTGGCTACTGAATGTAGATTTCTTCTCCCAGATCCCCATGTAGGAATGTTGTTTTCACATCCTTATGTTCTACTTCAAAATAAAAAGCAACATCAATAGATAAAATAAATTTAACTAAATTTAACTTGACAACAAGAGAAAAAATCTCATGAAAGTCAATTCCCTCTACCTAGGAATAATCTTTTTCTACTAACCGAGCTTTGTATTTCTCCATTTTTCCTTCTACATTCAACTTCTTCTTAAACACCCATTTGTTTCCAATGATATTTTTTCCGGTTCGAAAATACACTAGATACCAAGCCCCATTCTTGTTCAAGGCTATCATTTCTTCCACCATGGCATTTTTCCATAGTTTTCCATCCTCTGAATCCACTACCTCCCTAATAGTTCTAGGATTAACATCAATAATAGGCAAAGCAAAATTTGAACAAAAAGCAGGTGGATTATGCCTTTTTGGTTTGCTTCTTTCCTAAACCAATCTCCTCAATAATGGAGTATGGTGCTCTTCTTCTTATTATTCCTATTCTTCTATGGAGTCTGATTCATTATCCTTCCATTCAAACTCTATTTTCTCTGGTTCTTGTTCCCTTGGTAGGACTTCATATTTGACAATTTTTTTGTTTCTCTAAATACCACATCTCGACTATACACTACCTTTTTAGTTTCTAGGTTCCAAATCTTATAACCTTTCAGACCATGTTTATACCTAATAAAAATACACTTTTTAGCCTTTTTATCTAGTTTACTCATGTTTTCCTTTGGAACATGAACATAGGCATCACAACTAAATACCTTGAGATGTGTGAGAGGGGGTTGCTTACCAGTCCATACCTTGTGTGGAGTCTTGTCATTCAGTGTTAATGAGGGTGATTGATTGACCAGGTAACATGCAGTACCCAATGGATTTGCCCAGAATTCTTGTCCTAACCCGACACCACTAAGCATGCACCTTGCTTTTTCAATCAACGTCTTGTTTATCCTTTCTGCAACTTCATTCTACTGAGACGTATATGGAGTAGTATTTTTCCTTGCTATACCACACTTCTTACAAAATTCTTCAGATTCATATCCGCATAACTCTCCAGCATTATTCATCCCCAACACCTTATTTCTTTTCTCTTTTTGATTCTCCACAAGAGCCTTAAACTCTTTAAAATTGTCAAAGACTTCAAATTTCTTCTTGAGGAAATAGATCCATGTATTCCTTGAGAAGTCATCTATAAATGAGACATAGTACACATATTTTCCCAATGATGTAACCAACATAGGTCCAAACACATCACTATGCACCAACTATAAAATTCCCTCTGCCCTCATTGCACCAGAGGGGGCTCTTACCCAATTCTGCTTCCCATATATGTAATGTCCACAGAAATCAAAATCCGGAGATCAGTTAGACATACCTTTAACCATACCTTTAGCAGGTAGTACTCGAGGGCCCTTCTCTTTGATATGCCCCAGTCTTTGATTCCATGACATAGTCTTTTCTCCAATGATTGTAGGTGTTTTTTCTTCTTCAAATTCAATCTCGGGAACAACAAAACTATTGCACCCATCACTAATAGTTCTTCCCTATAGCTTATACAAAGTTCCAAACCAAACTCCCTTCAACAAAACCATTGTTGCTCAAACCATCCTGCAGGTTTCTTTCTCAAACATTGTTTTTACCCCTACATCATCCATTTTTCTTACATAAATCAAATTTATAGCCAGTCCTGGGATGTTCAAAACACCAGGGATTGTTCTAATCCTTTCATCCATGAGCTTCAACTTGACTTTTCCTCATCCTATTATTTTTTCCATCGATTCATCACCTAAGAAAACATAACCTCCATCATACCCTTCATATTCGCAAAACCACTCCCTGTGAGGAGTCATATGAAAGAATGCACTTGAGTCAGCCAACCATGCCTCATGATCTGCATGTATTCTTGAAGAATCCAAGTATACATCTCCTCCTTCTTCTATGGAGTTTTTTTCTTCTATAAAAGGGGCATCATTAGATCCCTTCCCTCTCTCAACACTTTTGGATCTACATTGCTTCTTGTAGCGCCCTTCTTTTCCACATCTCCAGCATACCTTTACAATTTTTTCAGGAGATTGAGATCTTCCCTTAGATTTAGATCTCCCACTTGAGGATTTATATCTGTTTCTTCTTGGGAGATGCTCTATCCTTCCATGTTTTTCCGTCTCATCTCCTCTGACAACAAGGATGAGACCACATCATCGAAACTTAAAGTAGTTGTATTACTATTTATGGCCACAACTAGACCATCACATGAGTCTTGTAAAGAGCACAATAAAAAGATACATGTATCTTCATAAAAAATCTTAATATCAATAGATAATAGTTGACTTACCACTGTATTGAAGGCATTCAGATGCTCTGTCATCAAGTCTCCATTTTTTATCTTCGGGTTGTACAACTTATTTCGTAGGAAGAATTTGTTTACCAAGGACTTAGACTGATACAAAACCCATAACTTATTCCATAAAGCCTTGGTTGTAGCTTCTCCTGACACATTTATTAATACTGAATCTGAGAAACACAAACTGATTATTCTCTTCACCTTTTGATCCAACTTTTCCCAATATTTTGCTAATGTTCTTGTAGGTGCGGTACATGGATCCTTAGTGATCCATTGATCTTTGTCCACCAACAGAGCTTCCATATTGAGCTTCCACAACTCAAAACTTTTCCCATTAAATTTCTTGATCTCTATTTTCGAACTACTTGCCACTTCTTTTCACCTGAAGAATCAATGTACCGCAGATCTCCCACTATAACAAGGTTCATCAAAAACCCGAGCCAAACCTTTTTCCACAAAGGCCTCTCCTTGAAGCCATTAACAACACTGGTACCAAATGTAGATTTTAACCTTGTACAATAAATTACTGCAAATAGATTATTAATAAAAATAGAAAAGATACAATAGCGCATGCACACACACACATCGCACAAAGATTTTACCCTAGAAACCCAAACCAGAAAAACTAGCAACCTATTTAGAGCCACACCTCTAATCTTACATTCATCATCTTCTTCATTGTCTACAATGCAATATATATATATATATATATATATATATATATATATATATATATATATATATATATATATAGTCCCATGACATCCAAAACCCCTAATCTATTGACTTGGATTAGTCAACAACCCTAATTCCTTAATCAAAATTAAAAAACCATCAGTGAAAATCATGTGTTAAAAAACTGCAAAAAACACCAATTTTTTTTTTAGGTCGTTGCCCCTGAACCCCGTGAAGGGGGCCTCTCACCCCCCTGTGAACCCCCGGACAAAGGGGTTCCACCCCCTGTGACCCCTAAGTTCCCAACGCAACACGAACACTAAGTCTAGTCGTGCAAATAATATAATACATACACAACAATGTAAACAGGTATATGCATTACATTTTATTTAAAATTTGAAAAATTACTTTTAGAAAAACTTTATTTTTACACAATTCCACAAATTACCCATATAAAATTTAATTTAGTTGTAAATTTTATCTTTTTACACTCTTAAAATTCACTCACAAATTATCCATAAATAACATTTATATATTATAAAATTTAATTTAGTTCAGTAAATTTTATCTTTTTACACTTAAAATTCACTCTCAAAATAAAAGATTCTTTTTTTTTAAATGATAAGTATAACTAACATGTCATACAAAAGTACTCATGGTTATGCATCAACCCTTCTAGATGGAGAAATTTGATCTATTGCCAAGTACTTTTTCTTGGCCTTTGATTTGAGTTACTACCAACCCCTTCTTACCTTTGATTTGAGTTGTCGGCCCCCATGGTGTGGCTCTTGGCCATCATATAATTTCAACCAGACTTGTCATTAAAGCTTTATATGCCTTGCAAAAAATGTCCCAATCACGAGATTCTTTTAATAATAAAATAAAATAGGGTGGTGTTCATTGACCAAAGAGTGACGTTCCATTAAAGTCACATCGTATGCCTTTGAACCTTCATAGACACCTTCGCCAAGTGATCCATTCTTGAGTAGTGGGGCCCATCATATAGTGGGAATCTCACTGTTCCTTGCTTTGTTGTGTTGAGCTCCATGGACCGACACGTTTTATACCTTTTGACACATTGACAATTAATCCATAGAACTCAAAGTCTTACACTCTTAAATTTCGATGTTTTATTAATGACTTTTAAAAAAAATTGTATAATATTCTTATTTTCAATCGTTTAAGGAAGAAAAATTCTAACCGGTAAAATGGAAGAAAAAGTATGGTTAGATATTTTTTTTACATTAATAATTTGTCTATTTAATCTATGAAGGTGTATATATTCTATCCATTTTTCAGCTTTAACGCCAAACACATATTTTTAATTATTAACTCCACTTAAGTTGTATTTAAATATAACTAGTATATCTCATATATTACATATCGTTTTTTTACATCCAATTTTCATGTTTAATGCATTTTTCTTTTCTTTATTTTTTTTTACTCAATTTATCAATTTGCTCCACCCATGTATTTGTGCACTTTGCATTTTATTGTCCATTGTTGATCTAAAAGGTATTTGAATAAACGAATAGTTGTAAGACTCAGAACCTAAAAGTAATTCATTAACTAATGAGGTTATATTAAATATTAAAGGCAATGCAAATGAGACAAAAGAGAGGAAAAAATATAATTAAATAAAATAGGAAAATGAAAATAGGAGAGAAAAGACCGAGAAATGGGAAATGAAAAATCAAACTTGTTGGCCTTCCCATTACCCCTATGCTCCCTATTTCTTCTTGTACTTTCCCTCTCAAAGGGTCTTTTTTTTGTCATGAGAAGGGAATGCAAATGAGGGGTTGTGTGAATTGTTGAATGGCCATAGATCCATGAACTACATTGTAACTAGAGGTTGTTGAAATGAACACTCGCTAACCAATTTCGAAGCCAATTTTCTTTTTTATGTTTCCAAGGTAAAACCTCTTTGGAAAATATTTGCTTGATTTTATTATTGTGTGGTCTTTGTTGAATAACATTGTAGTTCTCAACTATGATTAGAAATTTGCAATGACAATCTCGTATATATGTTTTATATTCTACCTGTACTAGTGTTTATTGTACTATTTGAGTGTGCCAATGACATTAAGGAAAAATTATGGATATAGTTTCGTTGAATTTGCTTAGAATTTCATTCATTGATATCTATTAAAGAATCAAACAACTCTAAATTAATCATTGTTGATTTACTCTATGATGAGAACTCTAGGGATATCATTAAGTGATTGTTTCACTTTTAGCTAAGTTGCTAAGTTTATCTATGAAGAATGTCATTTCTTTGTCTTAGGAGACCTTTAACATGAAAATAATTGTTCAATGAAGGAGGTATTTTAATATCTAAGCAAGCCAATCCCCATCCCATTCATTGTTAAGAAGTCATATGCATTCCCTTCAACCCGCATAGAGTCATTTCCTAGAGGTTGAGGCCATATGCAGGTTGTACAAGTCGTATGTATGTTGGTAAGCCACTTTGCATTGAATGGAGGTCCTTATGATTGGCTAGATTAGATGTTTGGAATTTGATGGGTCCCTTCATGTGAATGTAACTTGGTAAATTATGCAATGACATTAATCCATGAACTCTTTAATTACTCTTCCTCTCATTGCCTTGTCACTGTGGTTCAAGTTGTTAGGCTCATATTTGTTCATTACTTGTGGCATTAATGATACTCACCTCATTCACCATGTTTTAGTGAGGTCTCTTCACCTTTAATATGGTTATCTCATTTCTTTTATTTTAATTGCACAAGCTCAACTTCTTCCCTTATCATATGTATTAGCAATATTTCTTGTCTCGGGACAACAAATAGAAACAAGACAGTGAAAGTCCCGAATCCCCGAGAGTTAATAGGGACCGTCCATCTGGAAAGGACACGTGGAAGGAGATCAACATTATCGGGGAGGGTCCCGATAGGGAAGCGTCCATCGGAGTTGAAGCCATCGGGATATCGGGGATCCCGGGGACGAGTGATTCGTGCACTTCAAAATTGCGATCCGCGAAACCCCGATCGATGGGGAACAACTGTCAGTCATGGTGGGACCGAGAGGAGCACCATAGTGCGGGAGCCAGTTGTCAACTGGGCAGAGGTCAAGCTTATCGGAGAATCGCGAGTTCGGAGGATGCGTGCACATTGACGTCGCAAACCCCGAAACCCCGATGGAAAGCTATATGGCTGCGGTCATATGGTAGCAGGTCACATGGACCATTGTATAGCTCGGATGGGCTAAGGGAAAAAGAGCACTCATCGGAGAATCGGTGATCGGGAGTTCAAAGGGTCAAGAACTCTTGACAACGGGGAACGCGAAACCCCGAAACCCGATACAGAGTCGGGGAAAAGTCACGGTGAAGAACAAGAGACCGTGAGGAAAGAAGAAGAGACCTGTGGACTGGGTCGGGTTTTCATCAGGGATTCCACTCGGGGATCTAAAGAGCCGCTTCGGCTCAGCAGAAAAGGAGAAAGAGGGTGGGTGAAGCCTCGCGTCACCCATTTATTGCAGAGTATGGAGGTCTCGGCTGAAATTTACCCAGGAGGGTCCCTTGTACCGGTTCTCTTCAGGAAAGCCATGCCGAGTCTCCAACTCACCAGAGGAACCTGCACACGCCAGTTCAACATTCAAAGGGCTCAGCTACCCCCTGGCGCGAGCCATGCTGAATTAAGGAGGCGTATGATAGGGGAGCAGAGGACAGATTTGATTGAGGCAGATTGACAGCCCATCCTGATAGAGAAGCTCCTCAACATCAAGCATTGAATTCATGATATGATCGCGCCTTCAACGCCTGAGTCAGCTCCAAGTATATGTAGGCATTTTTGCCATTTTTGTAAGGATCGATGGTTGAGCAGAGCTCCCTACTGCAATGTTTTAGCAGCTATTCTAGTTTTCAGCTGATGCATCTGTATTTGAGATATCTCGTTTATGACAGACAATTTTTCTTGTTCCATCTAGTTTTCTTCTCATGCTTAGAGAGTTTGTGACTGACTGAGTCACGCGAATTATTACAGTTATGTTATGATAAATGATTTATCGTTGCATTATTGTACTCTCTGGTTTTTGTATTTAAGTGCAAGAAGACCTTGCGTTTGGATGCCCTCTTCTATAGTCTGTTAGGAACCTGTTGTTTGTAACCGACCTTCGCACTCCTTCCATACAAATCTTCCATCTGTTCACCATTTACTACACTCACTGTCTGAAGTTTATAGAGACCTCACTCACCCATGCATGCCTGGCCTAGTTTAGGGTTGGAATGATATCGTTTTGAGTTGGCTTCCATTCGGTCACCCCATCTATAAACAAACCGTGACATAAAAAACTGATGGGCGTCGAGCTCTGCTCCTGATAGCAATCCATGAGTGACTTCCGTCGCCAACATTTCTGGCGCCGTTGCCGGGGACGAAGTTGAAGATTTTCCCTGGGCAGAACGACAACGATCAATTGATTCTGATGGTGCATCAGAAATCAGAATTATTCAGATTGCTACTGTGCACCTGGAGACTCCACTGTGGCGACTCCATTGTTTCCACTTTACTGTTTCAGTTGTGGCCACTGTTGGCACACCTGAAAGCTGACCCAGAGGAGCTTTCTCGAGAAGGTTTCAGCGACTGCTTTCTCAGCCTGATAAGTTTCCTGGGGTAACGATAATGTTAAGATCTGGCCTTTGATGGTGAACAAGGACCGAGCATATTTGAAGCTGCGCATCTTTCACCTGGCGACTCCATGATTCAAGGATCAATTGGCGACTCCACTGGTTCGATATGGAGGAAATCCTGGCTCGAAGGTTTGCTCCGTTTAATTTTTCTGCTATTCCTGGTTTTCCTAATGTTGTCCCCTCTATGGATGAATGGGGTGATTATTTGCCCAGATTTAGAGAGCGTGAAGATGACAACCCTGCTCAGCACCTCAGTGAGTTTCATGAACTCATGCGTCAGTGGGAGATACATCATGAGGATGTGTTACTGAAGATGTTCATGTTCTCGTTAGCAGGGGATGCACGTAAATGGTACCATTCTTTACCCCCTGCTAGCATTTCTTCACTCCATGGATTCCATGCAGCTTTCACCGCCTATTGTCAGAGGCTGTACCACCCTGAGTTAATTTGTCATAATTGTTGTGAGGGATACCACAAATCTATACAAGAGAAAGTTGTTTCTGATGTAAGCTGTGAGGAGGATCCTGATGACCTGGATCAGGAATCAGTCATTTCTCCTCCCCATTCGTCTGCTTCGGGCGAAGTTATGGAATTGATAAAATCTCTCTCTGCCCAACTAGATAGGTGGGAAGTTGAGCGATGTGCAGAGGATTTTCCACCCTTTGAAGAAGATGATTTGGGTATCTCTACAATGAATGATTATGAAGATCCCAGGGAGCAAGGAGACGCTTCGGGCGGAGTTATGGAACTGATAAAATCTCTCACTGCCAGATTTGATAGGTGGGAAGATGAACAATACACTGAGGATTTCCCATCCTTTAAAGCAGAGGCCCTTAGCATCTCTACTGAGGGCGATTATGGAAAAAGATTTCCCACAGGACCTGTTTATGGTCATTATGAATCTAACCCATGGGAGAACCAAGAAGAACAAATCCTCCCAGATATGATTATGTCTGATGAGGGTTGTAAGGATAGAAGACTGGGGGAGGAAGTTGCTCTGAGTGAACTAATGATATCTCTCATTGCCCAATATGCAAGGTTAAAATCTGAGGACAATGGGGAGGATTTTCCAGTCTTTGAGGCAGATGTTCTAGATGGCTCTCTCGAGGAGAATATT
>ML813639.1:227068-258213 GCA_009831015.1 Picea engelmannii | reverse complement strand
ACCACGAAGAAGATGTACTACCATTTTATTCACCACTTATGTTTTACCATCAGTTTGTGGATGAAATGATGTGCTCTTTTTCAGCTTGGTGTGCATGAGTGCCCATAATATTGACCAAAATTTCCCAATAAATCGAGAATCTCGATTAGAAATAATGGATTTGGCAAACCCAAAATGTACCCAAACATGATGAAAGTACATTTGTGTCATTTGTTCAGTTGTAACCTGCTTCTTACAAGGCATCAAAATGCACATTTTGTTGAGACGGTCAACCACAACATAAATATAATCATGATTTTTTTTTGGCATAGGTAGACCTCCTACAAAATCCATGGAAATGATTTCCCAAGGATGAGAAGGAACCGGAAGTGGAGTATACAAACCCAAATTTCCATTGCTCAGCTTACTTGTAGCACATAAAGAACATCCTCTTACATATATTGAAACAATTTCATTCATTTTAGGCCAATAGCAATACCATTTCAAATTAGCCATCGTCTTGCCTACACCAAAGTGGCCAGTAATAAGAGAAGAATGTGCTTCCCTTATGATGTTGACTCTTTAACCCTATGGAATAGATAGCTTGCCAAGATGATACAAAATCTTATCATGCACATGGTAATCCAATTCCTCAACTTGGTTAGAATGACACAAAGTTGCATAAACCTCTTTAAAATCAGCATCTAAAGCATATTTTTCAACATAGCTCTCATGCATGGTAGAATTATGCTTAAGAATAACTGAATCACTAACAGTAGGCCTAGAAAGAATATCAGCAACTTTGTTATAAATGCATTTCTTATACTTGATAACCAAGTGGAATTGTTGTAGGAAACCCATCTATCTGAAGTGCCTTGCTTGTTGTAGCTTTGTTTGTGATTGTAAGTATTGCAATGGTTGATGATCTGTGTGAATGATAGTTTATTTTCCCAACAAATAATGTTTCCATTTTTTCACACTTTTCACCAATGCATACAAATCCTTATCATATGTAGGATAATTAATCACATCACCATTAAAAGTTTCATAATGAAAACAAATGGGCTTACCATGTTGCAACAAGATTGCTCCCATTGCATAGTTACTTGCATAAGTTTGTATCTCAAATGGTTGTCTCAAATTAGGAAGTGCAAGAACTGGAGCTGAACTAATCTTCTCCTTCAATGCATCAAAAGATTTGTGTTGCTTTCCTCCCCATTGGAAAACTTGCTTGATTCTTGTCATTACATGTAATGGAGCTACAATTGAAGAGAAGTTAGCAATAAATTTTCTCCAATATTGGGTTGCTCCCAAAATATTCTTACCTATGTCACATTGTTGGGCTTGGGCCAATCCAAAATGACTTTGACCTTGGAAGGATCTGTTTTCAGTTTTCCTCCTCCAACAATATGTCCCAAGTAAATAAGTGAGGTCTTTCCAAACTCACATTTAGACATATTTAAAAAAAAAAATTCTTTCTTCAAGACATCTAAAATTTGATTTACATGCAAAACATGTTCTTCACAAGATTTGATAAATATCAAAATGTCATCCAAGTATACAATTACACAATCATCAAGCAAAGGCCTTAAGACATCATTCATAACTCTCATGAATGTAGCAGGAGCATTACAAAGCCCAAATGGCATAACCATCCATTCAAACAAACCTTGCTTTGTTTTGAAAATTGGCTTCCATGTGTCTCCTTCAACAATCCTAATCTGATGATATCCACTTCTCAAATCCAAATTAGTAAAATACTTAGCATATTTCAATTGATCAAGCAAATCATCAATTCTAGGAAGAAGATAATGATTATTTACCGTAATCTTGTTCAAGGCTCTGAAATCTATTCACATGTGCCATGTACCATATTTCTTTGGTACTAAAACAATTGGTGACCCACATGGTGATATGCTTGGCATGATAACCCCTTTTTCAAGCAACCCTTAGATTTGTTTTTTAATTTCAGCATTCTCCATGATTGACATCCTGTGCATACCAATGTTTGGAAGAGGATAATATTGTTGCAATTGAATCTCATGTTGGATACCCCTTTTAGGAGGCAATCCTTTTGGTTCCTGAAACATCTCATCATATTGATTAACAACCTCATATAAATCAGATTTTAACTTTGCATCACAACCTTGGAAAGCTTATTTTTCAACGTTGTCTTTGGGTTTGATCATCAAGAGTACAAAGTTCTTACTAGCATTGACTAATCTATTAATTTGTCCAGCATTTACAAGTGAAAAATTCAACTTTTTTGTACGTGCTCTAACAATGTATGCAACTCCATTTTTAAACAAATGATACTTGTTCTCATGATGATGAAAGATGGATCTCCTCTCATATAAATATGGGCTTCCCAACACAATACCACAAATATCCAATGGAATAACATCAAGATCTACCTCATCTATAAAGTTTGCAGTGATGGAAAATATAAGTTTACATCTTCTTGTTACATGCAATTTGGAATTGTCACATATCCATCCTAGAGGATATGGTTTAGGATGAGGAGTAGTTTCCAAATGCAATTTCTTAACAGTGTCTTTAGATATAAGGTTTACTTGAGATCCAGTATCAAAAAGAGTATCTATCTTGGTATGCTTTGAAATAACCCTTATGTGGAAAATCTTTATTCTTTCTTTTTCATGTTGAGTTTCATTGAGGCTACTACTTGAAGAAATAGTACTTGCAATAGAATCATTACCTTGAAAACCCATGGCTGTGATTCTTGAAAACCCATGGCTATGATTTTTGTTTCATCTCCCCAATCAGAACCTAAATCATGTTGTGTAGTTGCAACAGTGGTTGGTTTAGTATTGTTGTTGAAATTTGTGGGTCTCTTTTCAGGATGAAGTTTTCAACAATGGTATTCATCATGGCCATCTTTTGAACAGTGTTTACATGTGATTTTTTCTCCCTCTTTCCTGACTGAAGCATTCTTCATTCCATTTCCTTTGAATTTCTTCTTTCCTTTATCTCCATTGTAAAATGGCTTCTTGCTTCCCTCTTGAGGTTCATTCCTCCCTCTTTTTTCCAAATGAGTTGCTTGTACACAAACTTCATCTAGATTTTTAGGGTTAAACATAAGTATTGTGTGTCTCAAGTAGCTATGCAATCCTCCAATGTATTTGAGTAAAGTTTCTTAAGAAGATAAATCTATACCCAAAATCAAAGCTCTTCTTCTAAATTCTTGAGTGTAGCTTTGCACATTTTTCCCTTTAGCTTGTCTAAAGTTTTACCAATCCATAATATCTTTCTGAATGTATGCTAATGGATTAAATTTCCTTTTAATTGCAACAATAAAATCATTCCAAGAGGATAAAACTTTACCATGTTTCTTCACGTCCTCTTGAGTTTTGGCTTCCCACCAAATGAGTGTTGCACTTTCCAATCTAAGAGAAGAAAGCTAAATATTAGTTTCATCATCTTGGATTCTTTGTTACTACAATACACTTCAATTTGACAAATCCAGTTATCCAATTTCTCAACATTTACCTCTCCATTGTACATAGGCAATTCAAACTTAATATCAAGCTTAAGAAAAGGAGTTTGTGGAGGAATTTTACCAAGTTCTTTTGGAGAATTTGGAGGTGGTTGTGAAATGGTAGAAGTGGAAGATGGAGGTGAAGGAGGTGGAGTATCACCATTCCCTCCATTTCCTTTTGGAGTTTTATCACCACTATCTTCATTACCTCTTGGAGGATTTGAGTTTTCACCTTGCAACCTTGCATTCCTTTCTTGAAATAAAAATTTCACCATTTATGTCATATCATAAAAATCTTTTCTGAAAGTTTCATCTTCTGAAGTAAGAGTTCCATGACTCTCCTCATGAGCCATACCTGGTGAATGCCTCCTTGAAGCTTGAGGTGAATGTGTAGTTCTCCTTCTTGAAATTTGATAACTTGGCTCTACAAGTTGACCTTATCCTCTTGTGATATTCAACTTTGTAAGAATCGGTAAACAAAACAATCGCAAACAATCAAACCTTCAAAAAACTTTTCTCTGATACCAACTTGATTTGAAAATGAAAAAGGTTTGTGTGCACAAATTTGCAAGTCAAATAGTTATGTGATTTAGGAAATTGGATCAAGTTGCAAAAACAAAAACTTAATGAGTTTTTTTACTTAACATGAGAAGCATAAACAGAAATAAACGGCCATCAAAAGTAAGCTCATAACATAGCAAAATGATAAAGGAGTTCACCCCTCTCTTGGGATACATTTCCTGGTCCAGCTTCCAATGGATCATTTTAATTATATTCTCAATGTGTCAAACATAGTGATTTACAATGATCATAATGCAAAATAGATGGCTTCAATGGCTCCAGAATGTCCAAAAACCCATAGTTGGGTTCTTCCTACTCCTGGTTTGGCCAAAAAATGAGAAGAATACAGTTCATGGAAGTTTCTCCCCAATATCTTGTTGTAATTTCTCGCCAAAACGCACCCGCAGTGACCAAACCTAGCTCACCGCTCCCAAAACCTGTCTCTACACGCAATCTGGGTTGTGGGAAAGATTGTCGCATAGTTAGAGGGATAGGTGCCTAAATGGGTGGAGGTCATGGTCATGTGGCCCCCATGTGGCCAAACATCGACCTTTAAATGTGCACCTGTGTGACTGACGGTTGGAACCTTCACGCGCTAGTTGTATGGTGGATCGTGTGTCCAAGGGTTGGGGCCAAGCCTCGGCTTGAACCCTCGCCAAACTTTACAATGGTAAAATTCAAATATTAACTCTGTCGTTTATGGTTAAGACACGCCATGTAGGCGGGCTAATAGCCTATCATACACGAGAACTCTGCCATTGTCGGAGGTCCCAGGTTCGACCCCCGTGGACTCCATAAAATTTTAAACCATCAAACCAATAATGGGGTGCCACGTGGTGGCCCCTGGCTGGGCCATGTGGCACCTTTCCTTTCACCCCGTACCCGGACACGTGTCATTCGTGTATTGGTCCACATAACCCACTTGCCAACTCATCTTGCCATGTCAGCACTAGACATGTTATTAGTACAGTCCCCTTTCCATGTCAGCAGTACGATTTGCAGAGTCAGCCTATACAGACTGTGTACAGTCAGCATTTTGCCTGTTTGGAAAAGTGGACAGAATGTGACATCTCAACCACACGGAATCCGTTTGAGCCCATTCAAGATGCGTTGGGATCGTGAGAATGAAATCTACGCAATGAATTTGTTTTTGAGCAATTCTGAGCACTTTTATTTTTGAGCATTTTGTATCCCTTGTATCAGTAGGTTTGTCATCTTCCTTCAAGGCTTATAACAAAAGGTCCTTTTGTTGAGTAATTATACATAAATCCATCACATAAATATTTTCTTTCATCTTTTTCAGATATTCTACGACATTAAATTCTATCTTTGATGTTTGTTGAGTCTAGAATTTTGGGGCAAAGCTAAGTAGAGGGGTTGGCTAAACCGAAGAAGTTTCTATTTCAGGTTTTTTTGAAACTTGGGCTATGATAGGTTGGTTTTCTGTGAAAGGGACCTTACTCCTTATTTGAAATACTAATATTTCAGGTGGCTCTTCCTCTTCGATGAGATCATCAAGAGATGATGTGTGATTGATATCCCACATCACCATGGTTGTTTGTTCAGGTGGCTCACTAGCCTCATTTTCTGTTACATTCGATGTTTGATCATTTTTTTCTTAGTCATGGTACAACCATCCAGAAAACAATTGGCTAACAGATTCATGGTATTCACCCATTGGGGGGAATACCTCTCTGAATGGTTTTCTTGATGATAATTGCAAAAGGAATCATATGCTACTTCACCTAAGCCAATGTTTAAGTTTGCTAGGGAAGGTTCAATAGTTTTTTAAGGTGATGGTTTTCTAAAGAAATATTTGTAAGGCCTAGGATTGGATGTGCCTTCACCTTAATTTCTCTTCAAATTCACAATCTAATTAGATAACTTTTTAACCGTTATTTGTAGACTTTCCATATCTTCATTGTCCTTCTCAAGGTTTTGTTCTACTTGTTTACCCAGTGGTCAGGTTAAAATAAGTCATCTCCTAGGTGGTTGTTGGGTTTCCTTATTTTGTAAGGAGATCTGATTGTCTTTACATCCTTTAATTTTGAATTCAATAATTTTGGCCTCCTCAAAATCCTCGACTGGAGTAGGTTTAGCAACCCTTTTAACAAACATGGAGATAGAGAGAGGTAGTGTGTTTACATATACTTCAATTTGTATCTCCTAGGTGGTTCTAGCATCAGGTTGAAATTTATTAAGGATTGTTGTAAACCTCTAGTTAAAATATTTGAACTTTTCCTTGGGTGCCATGGTGGAAGCAAAGAGTTCAGTCATTAAGGCTCATGTAGTTGTTTCTTTGGAAAATTTGTCTCAGAAATCCTTCTGGAATTTTATCCAGCTAGTTATGGAACCGACTGGAAGGTTGAAGTACCATGTCAAGGCTGAGTTCTCAAAAGTATAAGGGAAACTTATACACACTACATCTTCATGTTAGAAATTCATCATCCTTATTGCAAGTATGAATTTCTTAATATGATCTTCAAGCAGTCTAGAGGTTCCAAGGTCAAACTTGTGAAGAACTTTGGGTTCCTAGGTAAGTTATGAAACCATCCTGGTATGGCCAAAGCATCCTTGGCTATCCATGGCTGATTGTTTTCATGATGATCAATGTAGTTTGGGATTTTTTCATTATTATCTCCATGTCGTCTTATTCATTGTCTGAGCCTTCTGAGTTGGACCCTACTTCTCCAGATTCAAAATTATCAGGTTCAAAGTAGGTACTTATTAGTGGGGTAACAATTGGAGTTTCAAGAATAAAATTGATAGGTTGATTTCTTTTAGTTAAGTCAAAAGATACCAAGTCCTCAACCATGTGGACAAAAGTGTGATCTGGAGTATTGACAATTGGTCTGGGAGTTCACTTCCGTCGGGGTAAGAAAAGAGCTAATGGAAATGCTCTGATATTCCAATCATAATATCTAGAAATTCTCGTAAACACATTGATTTGTTCATGAGGGATCACATAGGGTATTTTTAGGTGGGGGTACATATATTCTTCAGCTCATGGCGAGTCACTGGTGGCAGGGGTACCTTCTTTACGAGGGTTGTCCTGAGTAGGAATTGACATGCATGTGGGATGTTTTGAATCTAAAGGTTATTTGTAATATGTTTCTACTAGAATAAATGATCTGACTAGCCATGCATTCGTCCAATCCCTCCTTCTAGAACTAATTTTGTTGAGGGGTCTAAATTCCCTTTAACTCAATAGTGGGAACCACACATAGAGATGAGGTCCAATTAGACTATTCTCCATTTGGGGTAGCGTGATTCTCCGGATGGATGATCCAGCAAGTTTCAATGGGATTTAATCATTGTTTTGGAAAGTTTCCTTTCTAACTTTGGGTCTCTTTTTTAGGTTCAATTCTTTAATATTCAAACATGCAAGAAGTATAAATAACTTAAACAACTAGATTTTGAAGAAAAACGAGCTTAGGATAACCTTCATCTGACAGCATGTAAATGGTACCCAAGATTAACCAACATTAGAAATAGTACTATCCTTAATCAAGTGACAGGTATTGTCTAAGAACAGAAGGAAATAACATGCATAAAATCACATATGAAGGAAAATAAATAGAAATAATTATGCATATTTTTCACATGTAATACATTAAAACACCATCGAATTTAAACTAATATTCATTCAAAAACTATAATCATTGAAGGTAACTCGAAATAATCATGATCTTACTAAAATGCATGTAGCTGATAACAAGACGTAGAAAAATCGACAGATCGATTTTTCATCCACAAGCTTGAAAAAAATGTTTTTGGCTCTGTTTGAGCTTCGTAATTCATCAAACTTCAAAGTAATTCTCCAATTAACTATATTGTTCTTACAAAAAACATAGGCCCTTCAAAATGAGGTAAATGTCTTTATTTATCAAAAATAAACATACTAAAAATAGCTTAATATTTCACTTAAGTAAAGAAATCAAATAGTAAAGTGGACTCATCCACATGTATGCTCTGAGTAGTCTTTTCGTCATCTCAACAGGTTTTCTTTGTTGTATTCGAACCATTGGAAAAAAATATATTCACAGGTGTGGAGGTACGGGAAACAGTGATGTTCCATTGGTGCACTAAGCTCATCTTTCATTTCCATCACACAATGTTTAAACTAGTCCATCTTGTCACTCAAGTACCGCAAGACTATCGACTCTCCTATTGGCCCGTCGGTGAACCTCCCCACTTGTCCCTTTTCCAAAATTTTAATTTCAAGAATGTCGGATTCAAAATTCCAATCATGCTCCTCAAGCTTCTTGAATATATCATTGAGGTTCATGAAGTATTTAGGCATACCTAATTTAGGGAGTTGAATGTCTCTCATTCTCTATTTTCTTTTCCCAATTCTTGAGACATTCTTCCCATCTATCCTGCATATTTTGCTACAGTTCCACTACTAGCTATATCCAATATTATGTTTCCTTTTGGAATCTCGCTAAGCTATCATCTATAAGTGTCTGGATCCCATGCTCCTCTTCACCTCAACCCTTCTAGATTTTCCTGACGTATTGAATTTGTGCCAAATCCTTGTGGGATGTTTCAAACCATATCATCATATATTTATGTTCTATTAGACCCAACAAAGTCTCCTCTTGATAGCTTACAACATGATCCATGCAGATGTCCCTCTCTCATTTAAATTCATTGTATCCTTCTTGGAACTCATCCCTTATGAAAATGACCACCCGAGCAGTACCTCGGTAGTATTCGACCTGGTGTCTAAGATGGTCAAGTTATGTCCTCATGGACTCTACCTCTCACTCATCTTCCTTTGCTTTATCGATGGTGGCACTAGATATGGCCATTCTTACTCCTAGCAGTTCACTTGCTTTGGATTTCTTGACATTAATTAAGTTTTCTTTTGTATTAATCATTACAGCACTATCAAAAGTGAGCCTCATTTTCTTGCTAGTTCTTTTGACCACGACCTGTCTCTTCCTATCATATTCTATAGCCTAGACATTGGCAAGCTCATCCATAGGTTCCATAATTTGTTGATCACCTCATGATAGAATATTTCCTAGACTAACTTGAGTGTGAAAATGTTCAAGGGATGGTTCCTTACCTTTGTCAATTGCTAGTAGTCGGTTACTAGTGTTAACTTCATCTCCACATGTAGCCCGATCTTGGTCTGGGGATGTAGAAGGTTTCCTTGCACTACCTCGTGGTTCAGTCTCTACATCTTTAAGCATCCCTTCCATTTTCTTGGCGTCATGGGTGCTTTTGGTAACATCCTTTGTTGCTACTACCGAGGGTGTTGTCACTCCTTTGGGTGAAGAAGGAGTCAAATGTTTTGTTGTAGTTCTTTCAGTCTCTTTGGAAACACTTTTTTATTCATGTTCCTTGATTCTAAGTGTGTCATCTCCCAATTTCTCCCCAGCATATGAATTTTCCTCATTCTCTTCTCTATCTGGGGTATTTTCTTCTAGACTTGAACCTTCACTGTTACTTTCATCTTTTCCCTCTTGGGCCTCTCCTAACTCTTTGTCATGAACTTTGTCATCTTCATTGTCTCTTCCTTCCAAGGTAACATCTCCTAGGCTATTCTCTTCATCCCTATCTTCTTGATTACCTTCCCCTATGCTATGAGGTTGTGATCCTAGTTCTAGAAGAGTGACAATTTTTCTAGTTGTATCTAAGACTGTTTCCACATCCATAGGTTGTGGTTCTTGGGGTGGATGTGTTTCTTGTATTTATGTAGCATCCTCATTGATAATAGGGACTTTTAAGGTGTCTATATCCTCATTTTCATTATCATAAATCATAATCAAATATGAAATCATTGGTGCTAACCTGCTTCTTCCTGGTGTCCCTGTCAAAGTTTCAACTGTCAATCTAGACTCTGACAACACTACCTGTAGTTGTCCCCTACCTAGTTTATCATTGCCTCCTCTAGGTGAGGCTTCTCTTGGAGGAGTTTTCTCTTCTTCTCCCATATGTACCTTCACTCAAGTTATTATTGGTGGCTCCAATACTTGAAAGGTAGGATTTTTCCCATGCTCACGAAATGCCCTCTCAGCATTCGCTAAGATTATTTGAGCTTCATCTCTCCTTGTTGCTTGCTATGCATTTTCATTTCGTGCATGTAAATCATCCCCTACTATTTTTTCTAACCATTCCATTTTCTCATTTCCTGAAATGGCCTTGAATCGGGTTGGGTCTAGTTTCTCTTTTCTTCTCCCATATGTACCTCCACTCGAGTTATTATCGATGGATCCAATACTTGAATGGTAGGATTTTTCCCATGCTCATGAAATTCCCTCTCAGCTTCCACTAAGAGTCTTTGAGCTTCATCTCTCCTTGGTCCTTGCTCTACATTTTCATTTCACGCATGTAAATCAGCCCCTACTATTTTGTTTAACCATTCCATTTTCTCATTTCCTGAAATGGCCTTGAATCGGGTTGGGTCTAGTTTCTCTTTTCTTTGTAGGACCTCTTCCCAATCCCAAGTATTTTCAAAACTATCATGTGCATATTCCCAATGAGACACTACTTGACTAGCATGTTGGGCTACTAAGTTATTGGGATCATGTTGTTGGGCCCTCCATTTTAAGAAGTTTGTATTTTGCGGAAATGCTAAAGTTTTGTAGAAAGCAGAGCACGTCAACGAAATACTTGAAGTGGCGGAAAATAGTTAGACAACCCGAAAGATAACTGAAAAATTTCCCAGCAGTGAAAACAACCAAAAGCAACATGCACCAGCTAGACAAGTAGTCAAAAGATACAAGAGATTTGATTTCATGTAAAGAAATACAATGAAATCAAGAATCCAAGAAAAACCGAGGGAAAAATATAAATATGGGGATATGTAATGGTAAAAGGGTTATGATGGTTTACCACTATTTCCATGGGTTTATTATTATCACTACTATTATTGAGTCAAACTCTAGAGCTATTATAAAGGGTTCTTTATTGTCACTGTGCTTGTGCAGAAGATTAGAGTTGGCAATGGGTATCTGGGAATAGATTCAACTACATAAGTGATTGTTTGAGAGATGCACTCTATGTATGACTAGTTTTGAGATGTTGCTAATATAAGATATTATTCGGACCCTAAAATTTTGTTATATTGTGTATGAATCTGTATTTTCCCTGTTGTGTACTTGCTTATGCCATGTATATTTTGTATTTACTCACTATATATGAATGTCTTTTTGTGTATTTTTGTATGAATCTGAATACGATAATTTTAAACCTGATGATGCATTCTCTTTAACTCACTTCACCACACACACATCTCGGTTGCACTTTGGGTGAGTCCTTCTTTCCTTGCAGAAGGTTGAATATGCCAGTGCTCCTAGGCTACAACGGTACCCTTTTTTGGTAACCTATGAGAACCATGGTCTCGATTTTGCATTGACAAATGGTTTTGTTGCCGAGACCTAAGATTTAAAGTGAGTCATTAGAGGATGCCTCATGGGATATTCAAATCTGATGTTGAGAATTGGTGGAAAAGAAGGTGCAACACATTTATACAAAAAGAAGTTGATTTATGGCACAAAATCTTTAGAGTTGTGAATAGATTTGTTTTCTATTCGGAACCTGCGAGTGAATAGTACAATATATTTTGGATTTGATTCCATGAAGAGGTATTTCAGTGGCTAGAATGGATACAAGAAGCACCAGAATATAAATTTTGAGTCAAGAGAAGATATAACTAGATCATTGAGCATTTAGTATCTATTCACTGGTTGGATCATCATATCTCTTATGATGTGGACTTCTAGGTGCAGACTACCCTGGAAGGATATATTATCAAGTTCACTGTGGAGAACCACAAATATTTTTTGAAAGAAGAAGTCGTATTCCATGAAGGATCCAAAGGAATAATTTTGTGGGAAATCCCTCTTTGGATAAATATTTGGCTAGTGGAAGAAGGGATGTTACATGTTCCTTCAATTGAGATGGCAGCATAAACCCCTTCATTGGAGGGGGAGGTGATTCATGGGAGGGTCATGAGTCAATAAAGAAGGAATTTCTGGAGATGGGGGATGACAAGAGAAGACTACAATAAATGAACGAGATCTAAGGAGGGTTGCGGCTTTTGAAAAGAGGTGGTGGAATCAGATGAGAAAGGTAATGAAGAGACTTGATTAATCGTGGAAGAAGATTGATTGTGATGGTAGTATAAGAAAAGAATTAGAGAGATTGTGAGAGTTGCAAAGATGTTGAAGGTCGGTCAGTCGATGGTTGAAGGAGAAATTTGGTGAGAGAGGTGAAGATTTTGTAGGAGGTAGAAAGGATAAGGAAACCTTAGGAGGGATATATGAAGAAATGAATATATATGCCACTACTGAAGAGGAATACTCAGTCGAGACCTCAAAGGGATTTGCAGGAGAGACGGAACCCACAATGCCAGAAAATGTCAGACTGCATCACAAGGTAGACAGAACCTTGTAAGAAAAAATGACCCCCATATTAAATAACTCTGCTCTATAGTTAAAGGCCCCAACCTTGAGTCACCTATTCCCTTACGCCATCTAAAAATTTGGCAATATCTACAATCAATATTTTTGTAGTTTCTATCGTTTCTAACCCTTCTAGTCCAACAAGTTCAATTAGTAGTAGTAGTATCAATGTGGTGAATGTTTCAGTTATATCACATCTAGGACCTTAATGGTTCATATTAATAGGATCTCCAATTCCATCAATGGAACATCAACATGCATGATCGTTTACTCGGCACCCAGATTTTTGGGGTAAAGGGGATGCAAACATTGAGCAACAATAGTTTCTTTGTGAAGCCATCTGGAGGTCGCGTGATACTTTATACACAAAAAAATTAGTTGAGTTCCAGACTAATTTGAGGGGTCGAGCTCTAAAATAGTACATGAAATCTATTGATCCGGGGAATAATAAATGGAAATATTTCTCTTTAACCTAGGTGAAGTAGAAGTTTATAGCATAATTTCAATTACCTCAGTCAGAGAAACAGGATCTCTCGGAATTGTGCAAGATAAAACAAAGAGACGGTGAGTTCACATGGGAATATAACCAAATATTTAAGGATGTGATATGGAAATTAGAAAATCCTATCCATGAGGATCATTAGAGAGAATGGTTTATTTAGGAGTTGTTACCATTAACCCAAATCTCATTGACTCAACAAAGAATAGCTACTTTGGGAGAGGAATTGGAACAAGCTATGAATATTGAGTTTATGGTAGGCTATCTTAGAAGATTTCAAGTGATGAGACCACCTAAAGATCATAATATCATGAGACTACAAGAATATATCTATGTGTTAACTAACAATATCCAATATTTCACCCTTCCTAAAGCAGGTCGACCGCAAATGTGATGTATCGGTTGTTATAACGAAGCTCATACAGCAACTGAATGCCTGGGATTGAGGGGTTCATGGCCCCCTACTCACCCTATGGCTCCTCCACCAATAGGATCATTGGGAGGATTTTTGCAATTCATTGCGACAACGCCATTTCATGTCCTTGTTCAATACCATTCTTTCTCAAATCATCAAAGAGGCCAGTGCAATGAGTATTGCGAGATATATAGAATTCATGGGCACTCTCCTAGGCACTGCCTTATTTTTAAAAAGTATACCCATGTTTCAAATACAATATATTATGAATTATATGGGTCCCCTACTCATACTACCAACCAATGTAGAGCTTTGGATGCTCTAGCTGATACATTGGATTGTTTCACATTTAGAGTCAATGAAACTCCTCAAGGGTTTGGAGGAGGCTGTCGAGGTGGAGGAAATTTTAGAGGTGGATGGATTGGTAGTCAAAGACCAGTTCATTGCTAAACTGTGATGAGAAAAGGAATCTCGCCAAATATTTCCCCCTTCCCCGATGACGTTGATGTGTGCATTGCAGAAACAACACCCATGCTACTAAAGACTGTCTGGAGCTGATTTTGAAATGGGAAGATCGTGCAAGGAAGAGAGGAACCAATCTGATAAATTATGAACCTAGACCTGTAGCTGAGGGAAAATATCCCAATATTAACATTGTCACTAGAGGAGGAATTAAGACCATTTTTTATATTGAAATTTCTCATCATATCAAAATCCAAAAGGTAGTTCCTGAGAATACGAAGTATGACTGTGTAAGGCAAAAGGGATTTTTCAAAGATGCAGTGGAAATGTTCAAACAACTGTCTAGTTCTACACTGACTAAGGTTGTGGAACCAATTTCTAATCCAAATCCTCACCAACCAAGAGTCACTAGAGAATCACCTACTTAGATGGAGCCCGAGGGTAAGTCACAAAAGGTTGTTGATCTGTTGTTACAACTATTTTCTGACATTTTAGATGATGAACAACTTACTGGGAAGTTACATAACACACTCAAAATTTCCTTGGGAATCGAAGGAAGCTCGAAAGATTCCATTTTTATTAACCTTCCAGCAAGGAACACAAGTAGGATACAGAGAAGGAAGAGGATAAATGGGAGAGAATGTCATTTGAATGCTCACATTGACGACTATGAGATTAGGGATGTTATGTTGGACTTAGGTTCTGATGTCAATATCTTGCTAAGGAAAACGTGGGAAGTGATGGGTAAGTCAAAAATTGTATATTCCCCTATTCAGTTGTGGATGGTGAATCAATATTACATTTTTCTAGTAGGTAGGTTGAAAAATGTCAAAGTGGATTTGGTTGGTGTCAAAGTAGTGGCAGACTTTGAAGTCATTGAAATAATGGTGGGAAAAATATGTACCCAACTCTATTAGGAATTGATTGGGCCTGTGAGAAATATGCTATAATGTATCTTAAGAAATAAATTACGACCTTTTAATATGATGGCATGAAAATGACCCAGCCTCTAGACCTATTTCAAGTTCCACGGTATAGTGAACCAGAAAATGAAAATATGGAACATGATAATCAAGATCAACTCTATACTGTGATTGCAGGAAACCGATCATATTACATTAACCCCACTACAAATGGATCCATAATCTGGCAAAGCATTCATTTTGTGGACGAATATTATGAATATGCTTGGGACAACTAGCAATAAGGAAAGTACGAGAACTTTTCAAGATGTTGAACAATTGTTTGAGCAGTATGGTGGATTGGAGCAAAGATCGTGGAGTGTCCAACATATGATGGTACCTCAGATTTACAAAGTTTTCTCATTAATATGGAGAGTGGGGTTGTGATAGACCATGAACTCTCAACACTTGACCTATCCCTAAATTCCTCTTCATCCAGGTGGTGGGGTACTCATAGAGAAACTCTGTCCACTTGGGATGAATTCAAGCTCTCTAAGAAATAAATTATGACCTTTGAATATGATGGCATGAAAATGACCCAGCCTCTAGACCTGTTTCAAGTTCCACGGTATAGTGAACCAGAAAATGAAAATATGGAACATGATAATCAAGATCAACTCTATATTGTGATTGTAGGAAACAGATCATATTACATTAACCCCACTACAGATGGATCCATAATCTAGTAAAGCATTCATTTTGTGGATGAATATTTTGAATATGCTTGGGACAACTAGAAATAAGGAAAGTACGAGAACTTTTCAAGATGTTGAACAATTGTTTGAGCAGTATGGTGGATTGGAACGAAGATCGAGGAGTGTCCAACATATGATGGCACCTCATATTTACAAAGTTTTTTCATTAATATGGAGAGTGGGGTTGTGATAGACCACGAACTCTCAACACTTGACCTAGCCCTAAAGTCCTCTTCATCCAGGTGGTGGGGTACTCATAGAGAAACTCTGTCCACTTGGGATGAATTCAATCTCTCTATAAAGCATTAGTTCCTTCCACTAGCACATATCCCATAGTTGCGACAAAATATTAAGTAGAAGAGTCAATTTCTATCCTTGGAAATATATGATGGTCATTCTAACCCAGTTGCACACGTGTAACATTGTTTACAAGTGTGGGAGGATGTGAAAATCCCATCGTCTCTGTGGACACATCACTTCTTTCAGTCTCTAGGAACATTTCCCAAATATTGGTACGTGCATGAGGAAATAAGAAGACAAACAATATGTTGGAAGACACTTCAAAATCAGTTCTGCCATAATTTTTCGTTCTCTAGTAAGACTCCTGAAATCACAGTTGTGCTCCAACAAATTCAAGGATGCCATATCAGGTGATATTAGTAGCTCATACACTCAACCCATAAGGTTTCATAAAGTAAAGATAGGGATTGAAGAGCATCCTAAGATGGCATCTATAGGTGACTATTGGGATGAACAAACTATGACAGAGATAGAGGCTTTGTTGTGGGAGTATAAATATCTCTTTCCTAATTTTTTTTAGAATTGAAGGGAATTAAGAGAGATATAGGAGAAATCAGGATTGAATTAAAACTGGATGCTAAGCCTATCAAGCATAGATTGTACCATCTAAACCCGTGAGTCAAGGAGAAGGTTAAGAAATAAATTGATCAAATGTTAGCAGTTGGGCTAATTTTTATTGTGGATGAGGCTAAGTGGATCAGTCCTATTTTAATATAGAGAAAGAAGGGCACTAATGATATAAGAGTCTATGTCGATTACAGGAGTATGAACTCAGCTTGTGTGAAGGACCCATTTCCTACTCCTTTTAGTGATGAATTTCTTGATCAAGTAGCGGGAAATGAATCATTTTATTTTACAGATGGATTCTCGGGCTACCATCAGGTTAGAATTGCAGAAGAGGATAAAATAAAGACTACCTTTACTACATAATGGGGTTATTTCGCTTATAATGTTATTCCTTTTGGTTTGAAAAATGCCCCGGTTGTTTTCTCTCGCATAGTTATTGTTGCATTCAACGACTTTATTCATATATTTCTTGAGGTATATATGGATGAATGGACTATGTACAGCCTATTAAAGGATCACATAGGGTTACTACAGTTGATGTTTCATCATTGCAGATAGATACATATTTCTTTAAACCTGAAGAAGTGCATTTTTTGTGTACCATTTGGAAATATGCTAGGGAATGTAGTCTGCAGGGAAGGAGTACTAGTGGATCCTGTAAAAGTTATGTTCATCCTCAATATGCCTCCGCCTATGAGTTATAAACAATTTTGTATAAAGTTGGGCCACATTGGATACTTCCACAAATTTATCAGGAATTATGCAAACATCATTGCCTCGTTGGAGAAATTGATGAATAAATATGGAGCCTTCAATTGGAAGCTAGAGTGTGATCAAGCTTTTGACACCCTAAAATAAAAGTTGAGTACTACCCCCATATTGGTATACCCAAATTGGCAAGTGGAATTCCATGCACACATTGATGCTTCTGGAATTTCTTTGGGTGAAATCATTGCACAACCTAGTGAGGGAAACCTAGATCATCCCATCTACTTTGCTAGCGGGAAGCTTTCTCAATTCGAGCGCAACTATACTACCACAAAAAGGGAAGGTTTGGAAATGGTTTACGATTTTCAAAAGTTTAGAAATTATTTGTTAGGAGGCCATTTTAAATTCTTTACTGATCATTCCACTTTGAAATATATGGTTAATAAGCATGTGTTAGAAGGAAGAATTTGTAGATGGTTGTTGTTGTTTCAAGAGTTTTCTTTTGAGGTCATTGTTAATCCAGGTAAATTACATGTGGTTTCCAACCATTTGTCTGGACTAGAGTCAGGAGAGAGTGGTGGATATGTAGATGACCAAATCCCCAATGAAGAACTCTTTAATATTGAGGCTATCCCTTATTACCTTTATGACATTACATTATTTCTCACTATTGGTACTATGCCTGATCGGTATTTTTCAACCTATAAGAGGAATTTGGTGGTCTATGTTACCAACTATCATTTGATCAAATGTGAGTTGTGTAAATTGGGATTGGAAAATATCCTTCAAAGATGTGTACTTGATCACGAGTAACCAGCAATCTTGTGGGAGTTCCACTATGGAGTTGTAGGAGGACATGTTGAGGAGAAAGAGACCGCCCAAAATATAATAAAAGTGGGATTATGGTGGTCCACCGTCTTCAAATATTCCAAAGCTTATGCCAAGGCATGTGATGTTTGTCATAGGTTTGGTAAACCATCGCGCGCAAGTGAATTTCCCCTACATCTTGTTCAGGATCTTCAAGCATTTTAGAAATGGGTAGTTGAATTTATAGGACCGATCAATCCACCATCCAAGCACTCAAAATCCAGGTATATTATCACTAATACTGATTATCTTACCTATTGGGATGAAGCAGAACCATTCATTGATTGTTCTATAAATATTGCAGCCAGGTTTATTTTTTATAACATCGTCACTAGGTTTAGATTTCCTTGGAGTTTGATCAATTATCAGGGTGCACATTTCATGAACAAGACTATAGCTACTATCACCCATGAGTTCTTAATCCAACATCACAAAAGTATCCCATATGATCCACAAGAAAATGGTACAATTGAAGCCTTTAACAAGATTCTAAAGAGAGGATTAACCAAAGTATGTTGTGCAAATAGGGATGATTGGGATGACAAGGTTCTAGTAGTGTTATGGGCTTACAGGACTACTGCAAAGAAACTGCATAAGTATACTCCATTCCAACTATTTTATGGTAGATAAGTAGTTGGCTCTGCCTAGTTCATCACTATGAGCTTATATGTTGAGCATGTCACTCACATGACAAATGAAAAATCAGTTACAGAATGGGTCAAAAAGTTTTTTTCATTGGAAGAAGCATGAATTTTGGAATATTTTCATCAAATAGTGGAAAAGGCTCAACTGAAAGCTTGGAATAGTAGGAACATTAAGACCAAGAATTTTGTGCAAGGTGATCAAGTTCTATTATATGACAATAAGTATCAAAAACATGCAGGGAAAATGAAAATGAATTGGATCAAACCTTTTATAGTTGTGTAAATATGTGAGTATGGAGCTATCAGACTCGCCCAACTTGATGATATTCTTTGTCCAAGATGGGTGAATGGTGCACACCTGAAACCCTACATTTTTTCTTGATATGAGAAATTGCGCAGCGCCCCTAATGTTGGGAGTGAATTCAATAGGTAGGATTTCAATTGTTTTGTTGTTTCCCTTTTCAGTCAATAAAATGGTGACGTGTCCAAATGTCACTTGTCTTAGAGTCTAGTTTTCATTGTCAATTTGTCCAGCCCTCACCTTTGTGGTCAAGGAGGTATGAATCAAATATTTTCATAATTAGTAACTTCTGAGGTTGAAAATCATGCCCTGTCATTGTCACTTCATTCATTAAACTACCATTGGTACATTTTTTGTCATTGTCTTGTCATTACCCGTTAGAGTCACTTAACTCCCAACAACCCTTAGTACATTTCCAGCTAATTCCTAGAACGTTATTTACTTTCATGTTTCACCGGTTTTTCCACCACCAGGCTCTCTCTTATGCTCTTAATTTCCCAAATCTCTCTTAGATTTTTCTGCATTCAATGGTCACATCCGACGTTAATGTTGCATTACCTCCACACTATATCTCTTAATAAATGTTAGTCACGCCACATCCTGATTGTTGCCTATATACTCATATTTTCCCTACTACTCAATGTTATTGTGTTTCCTTTAAGTTAGTTGCATATATAGTCTTGGAGCCCCCTGAGCATTTTGTGAGCCCGCCTCCATGCCTCTATCCATGAGTTTTATTTCTTTACCAACGCAAGTCATCTAGGATCGTTCGCACTTTCGATCTAGGTCATCATAGTACCCATAGATGGTTATCCATACAATCATGGATTTCCCAACCCTTCCAACTGGTGAACTGCAATGGGATTAGAAATAATCCTCTATTTCCCTTCAGGATCCTACCTTTCTTAATTTGTGTGATCTACCGGTGTTCGGCACTACTGGAGAAGTCACCCGGTGCACCAAGTTTCTCATTATTCGGGTGCACGATGGAGCATTATGAATAGACAATGACTACCCCATCCACGTCGAAGATATTCATAAGTTGACCAGTATCTCCATGGAATGGGAAGACGTCACACAAGGCTTCCAAGGATCAGGGAAGCACGACCACAAAAAGGGTGAGATTAGTCTCTATGAAAAATATGGAACCTAGAGAGGAGGTCCTAGAGCACTCATTGACCAAATAAATGATGAGAAAGTCTATTGTTCTTGCTATATCATTGCAGGTAAGGTCATGAAGAACTACTTTCGAGGTGAGTGCACATTGGATGCCATAGCAGTGGCTGAGTTTAGAAAAAATGGAGTACCTTTAAACTGGAGCAAATACCTGCTCACAGAGATTTTGCAAGCCTGCGTCGATGTGCATGAGTGAGCCACATACTTCCTATATGGATACCTAATATTGGTCACATTCACTATGTGGAAGTGGAAACTACCTCTGGGTCAAAGCCTCTCTCATGATCTAGACAATCATATCGCCAAGATCTTAGACCCTTGGCATGGTCACATTGTTGCTGCTCACTCAACAAACCACGGTGCTACATTTCTCGAGTGGCACAATGACCTCATATCCGCCACACAACACCCAAGGATTTTGCAGGTGTTACTCAACCAACACACCCATAACATTTGGTTTGGTATGAACTGTGACTGCATGTTCGTGAGGAATTTAATTGTAGCCCCGTCCATTAGTCACACCCCTCCTTTTCCTTTTTATCTATATGAGGAAATTCTGGACAAGGATTTCATGGGCTGGTCGAGAGTTATGAAGGAAAATAAAAGATCAGGTATTACCTACTCAATGTCTCCCATTTCACAATAGTCAGCTCCTACGCAGAAACCTGGTGCAAGCCCCAACTCGGCAAAGAGAGATCGAATGCCCTCAACCTTAGAGGAAGGGGAAGACTAAGGTGAATAGGAAACACTCCCTAGTGGGACAATTCAAATCCATTTCTCCTCCATCCTTGATGATGCCACCATCTCTAGTAAGTAGCTCCACAAGGTCTTTGCTAAGTCTATCGTTGACCCCATTATCATAGATGCCATTCCCATGTCTTCCCTTCCACCTTTGAATCACATCACCACCCCCTTTCCCTCTTTCATTCCCATCATTACTATTATCAATGATCCACTAGTCTGAACCCAGTCCACTTCCATCATAGAGTATCTCAATCGTCAATCGCCTAGTTCAATTGTGGATTCCCCATCTTCCACTCCATCATCCCCTCACCATCATATCGAAACTATTGAACCTGCCTCTACTACCCCTTTCATGATGATTCCAAGAATCGCCAACCCAATACTGTCCACTTTTCCCTAGGTTCCACAGGTTCAAGCCCCCTAGACACACAGCCAGAAACTTTTCTCCATTCAGAGATGGAGACAAGGCCAGAGGTGCAAGCGCAGATGGACCAAGATCCTTTACAGGACAAGATGGATACCCAAGATGACACTTAGTCAACCCAAAGAATGATATCGATTAAAGAATAGATTATTCCAATGTTATAGGATCCCCAATAGTGTTGTACTATCCTAGAGCTATTCATGGAGCACCCAGATGTGGTAGCAATGCTTCCACTGGAAGTCCAACACAGGTTTGCACATAGTTTTCGAGCTCATTTGACTATTCTTGATGGTGCTATCACTCCCATCATGTCATAATTCTCTATTTCTAGTGACCAACCACTAGATTCATGATTGTATTTGGATCCTTCCCTCACCAGTGTAGAGATCGTAGCTTGGTCAAATCCATATATTTTTCATCTCATTTGATCCTACATGGATCAACTTGAGCAGAGGATTGCTACAATCGAGCATACCAACGATGAGCTCTAACAACAAACACAACATATGTGTATAGACATTGTTGCAGCATCATTTTCTAGAGAGCATGAGAAGGGATTGTGTATACAAGTCGAGTCATCATTGCAGCCATTGCTAATAAGTTTCTCTAGGTATGTCCCACTTTCAGACAGGTTTCTCTCAAGATCCCTGAAGACATCACTCCAATTGTGCCTCTGCAACAAATTGAGATCATTGTGGATGCTTGGTCACAAATAGCAGCAAGGACCGACAACCTTCAACAATAGATGGCTGCAATAAAGTTGAAGGAAAAGGAGCAACCCTAGGAGATGATGTAGAATATCACATAGGCAGTTGTGGAGGTAAATCTCATCATGTCTTCTCTTCATGACTGCACAGATGAATGTCATTGACTTTTTGACATGGTGAATGATTGGGTCAGCTTGGGACAACACAGTAATTCAATTGAAGAGTTGTGCACACAATTTAACCAAATGAGCACAGAATCAAAATCCATCACTAACCCAGTCGAGAAGACAACAAAATTTACAGATATATAGGTTGAATATGAAAGGCTAGATGCAATGGATGAGTCTACTTAGGATGCAAAGAAAGAGCTCAAAAACTTATGAGCTACCTTTCAATTTGAGTATGTCTAGATGAAACAACTCAATTACCTTGTTGAAACTGAATGGACTATATTTTTGGCTACTAAGCTAGAGGATCCTAATGTGATCTTCGCCCAAGATATTTTTGCGAGATCCTCGATTTTGGCAAGGAAATGGCAGGACCACGTTGAGCACTATGACATCTTCCGCCAGCAGGCCCTAACAATTGTACCTAATATGAGCCCTTTTTTTATAGAAGACCATGGGAAGGAAGCAGAAGGTTGACTTGAAACAAGTCAAAGGTTGTGGTCGAGGCATGGGAAATTATTATGAAAAAATTTCAAGGGGAAATACTCAATTGTTTTGAAATTATAGTGCCCCAATTGAAAACACTTCTAGATATAGATATTGTGTATGCTAGGGGAATCCATGCTTCTAAAAACTTAGAGAAATCCTTTTCTCCATAAAACCGACATATCAGGGCCATTAGGAACATGTAGGGCACCCTAAGGTTTACATTTTTGTACCATCCTGAGGCTTTGTTCACAAATTTACTATCCTCCTTCCACCAGGACGCCAACAGTTGATCGATGTTGTGTTGTTCATAGAATTTGACTACAAATTTGGTGTTAAGACTAACTTTGGGATCCCTAAGTTTGTAAAATTTGTTGATCTCTACTAGAAGTAAAACACCAAAACAATCCCCATCCACGTCATTTATTAAGCATTTGTTAGCATTGGTGTGGTTAATTATCCACTCTAAGGTTTCTACATAGGGAAAAACCGAGGTTCTTGATGCCACCATGTATAATGATGAAAGTTTGATGTTTTGAAAGACACGGTCATATAGTACCCTTACTTATGGATTTATATGAGGTGTAAACTCAGGGAAATCATAATGATCGATATTATTATATAAATCATGCCAGGTGGGAAAAGGTACCTTGGATGTCATGCCTATGTCCATGTATTTATAGAGAGGAGGTGGATATAGAGGTTTATTCTACGAAATTTTGATCAATGGCTCTATCGTGGGCGTGGAATATGATTCTCTAACAGAAACAGGGCTTGAATCCTCTCCAACCTGTACATTCTCCCCCTATAGATTTTTTGTGATTTCTATGATGTTGGTCATCAAGGAGGCATTTTCCCTGCATAAAACAGCATAGTTAAATTTTCCATTGATCAAAAACTATGATTAAGGAGATGGTTTATAAATGGACACAGTACCTAAGCAAAACAAGAGTTTCAAGCCTTTATCACTTACCAATCTCAAAAATGACAGTAAAATTTGACAACAATTAGCTTGAACGAGCACAACACTTAGTCCTTCAAGAGCTCTTAGTACGCGAAGCTCTCTAATGCTCTATGAAAACAATGAAAAAATAAAAGAGCCAAATCGAATTGAAATAACTTGTTTTCATAAGTCCCATTTTAATTCACCATTGTCGAGTACAGAAAAATCCTTACAGATCATTGGGAATTAAATTCATCGTCAACGCCATGCTCTGGAGTTAATGTGTTATGTTAATCGCAAATGAAATGTTAAGTTGGTATTTTGGAAATTTGAAACAGTGATGAGTTGGTGTGCAATGATTGTTAAGATTAGGGATTGGGCATGTATTCTCTCTTATGGTTTGAATGACTTGTGTCAACATTTAATCGTCAACCCCAACGAAGATGAGTGTTTGAAACTCTAGTCATATTATTTCATCTTGACGTGTTTTTTGAGGTGTTGATGTGGCATGTGCGTCATGCATCATGAAGTTTGTGGCTTGTCTAGATAGGTTGAAATCAATGGAAAATATCTGACACAAGGCCAGTCTTGGCTTAAATATTTGGTTCTTCGAGATCCCTTTTTTGGACTTTGGATGATCCAAATCAATGCAAGGAGAAAATTCGATGGTCTAGATCGTGTGCCAAAAAGGGTGATCTTGGGTCTTGGTTCACCGACGTCGATGAGATATCGTCCATCAGCGAGTTGAAATCTTATAGAGATCAATACAGTTGCATGTGTTTCACACTGACGACCTATGTAACAATGGCATCGGTGGGTTCACTACCTCAACTGCTCCCCTTGAAAAAATTTCATAATAATTTCCCATGCCCCAATGAGCTTGTGAATCACTTGTGATGACATGAAGTTTGACGTGGAAGATGATGTGGTGAAATGAAGTGACTTAGCTAACATGTCCGGGCATGGCTAACTTGATGATGTGGAAGAAAAGGTGGCTATATGAATATCCATGTGGAGAAAGATATGTTAAATATGACATGGCTTCACCTCACACCAAAATTGTATGAATCTCAATCTAAGGTATCAACAACTGGGATGGGTTTCTCATTAAAATTGTAGGGTCACGACTGCGAGGACAAGTTCACTTCGTCGGCGTCGGGGCTTGTATTTCCTTAAATTGTTTTTCAATTATCATTTCTAGGCGTCGATAGACGATGGACATCATCGATCAGGGAACTAACTAATTTGTCCTGTATTTTCACAAAGGAGTTCTCAACACCCAATTAGCGCATCGGAAATTGTCACAAGCATTCGTCGAACATCAGGGAAGTCAAAGGTTGACAAGTATATTTTGATAATTTTTTAAAATGCTAAGTCTTGAACCCATTTTCTTAGCATCAGTACTACCTATAACATTATCCCTCCTAGTGATAATCCATATTAAGTCGGATACTTGTACAAAATGATCATAAAATAAAAGAAAACCTCAAAACAATTTATGACCATGAGAGAATCGAAGTATAAGGATGATATTTAAAGCAAAGTGGTACCCCATAATTTCTAAAAATTTTGAGGGTGTGTTGAGTGCTCAACACTTGCTTCACTTGTTCCTCAACAGTGTGTGTGAAGAGTTTGGAGACACATTGGTTCTATATATTCTTAATATATCTTAGGTTGCTTGGCACTTCATCATTTCTATATCAATGTTTTCTTGTTAGTCATTGCATTGGTTCTTGACGGTAGCAAGTGTCTTCTCCTTGCACCTTATTGAGAAATTAGTCACTAGTCATGTTGCATTGGTTCTTGACAATAGCAAGTGTCTTCTCCTTGCACATTATTGAGGATCAAGTTGCAACTTATGGAATTTTTTCTACATTGTTCCACTCAACATCTTATCCTTGATAGCAGAAAAGTTTGAATCTATATTTTCCACTTATCTAGGATGTTTGAAATTGTCAATAAGGGAGAATGTAATGTAATTCCATCTTCATATTCATATTACAACCATCGTGTAATGTTTATCTAGTGACCACATTTACCTTTGTGTAGTCTATCGTTATGTGGAATGTGTACACATAATGAGGCATCAACCACATTTGTGATTGTATTTCCTATCATCATGAGGCATTTTTACACACAATGAGGCATCATTAGACTTTTGAGATCTCATATTGGCATGTAACACAAATACGACTATGATTCTTGTTGATGATTGCAGCTATGTGAGACATTCTCCAGCTTACAAACCTAAGAGATGTTGATCATTGCAACTATGTGAGACTTTCTCCAGCTTACAAACCTGAGAGAAAACCCCTACGAGGGGTGTGTGGTTCCTATCTGAGACAGAGATAGAATGTAGAGATGACCTCCTCCTTACAGAGAGTTGAGAAGAAATCCAGATGATTCTCCTGTGTAACACAGTGAGAAAGGTGATCTGCAGAGTTAGACGTGTTTGTGGTTGAGCACAAGTTGAACGTGTGAAATCCTAAAGTGTTGGGTGCATCGTCATGTGAACAGAAAAGAATATGATGTATTAGCCTCCTCTCAGCAAAAGAGTTGACGAGAAACTCCAGATGACTCTCCTTTGTAATGTAGTGGGAAAGAAGATCTGTTGAGTGGATGTGCATGTGGAGGAGCACAGGTGAATGTGATCCTAGTGGATGAGCACTAGTGAAGAAGTGGTTCTTTTGTGTAATGTAGTGAGCCAGAGATATGGAAATCCCTATGGATGTGCCCCTAGTGGATGAGCACTAGTGGGTGTATAAGATCCCTTGCTATATTGTTCAAGATTCAGACCTTCCTGTAACCCTAATTGTAATGTAAAGGGTACAGGTCTGCCCCATATCAATGTGACTAGTAATTAATGTAAAAGATAATTAATCTGGTTAATATTAACTATATTATAATCTAGTGAGGTCAGCCTTGTTGTGCCAATAGACACTTATGTTGACAGGTTCGATTTAGTATAAGTAAAGGTAAATTCCCCATTGAGAAATCATATCTTTCACATGAGTTTGGAAATTTTAGCAAGTACATCTTCTTGGGAAAAGTGTGCACCTCTCTTGGGCACTAGTATTCTAGCGTTTGAGCACCCTCTTGTGTGCTAAGTCCTATTGGTGGTGAAGTTGTTTCTCTTGAAGAATATAGCAAAGGATTTGGATGGGTTTTCTTCCCTTGTTGATAAGGGTTTCCCAGGATACTTCTTGTGTTCTTGTGCATGGTATTTCTTCTTGTGATCTTGGTTGTTGCAACATTATTGTTTATGGTTAAGACAAATGAAAAATTGAAATGAGATACATTCTTAACCTATATTATTGAAAAATCAACATGGTATCAGAGCATAGGTCTTGAAGATCCCATTGCTCAAACATTTTCCAGCCATCTTCTCTCACTTATGCACAAATCGTACAACCCTCCTAGGGTTTCCAAAAAAATTGTACGACCTTCTCCTTTAAGGGTTTTCAGCACTTAAAACTTGGGCGTTGGGGATAAAAAGGACATAAGTGAGTAATGCCTCCTTTATCACACCTCCAGCAAGTCTCAGATTGCATTCCTGAGCATTTTGACTTTTTATCCCAGGGGTTTCTAGGGTTTCGCTAATTTCTACATAAAATTTCATAATCGTGTTTCTACAACTCTTTGAAGAAGATATTCAACTTACTAGAGCTATTATATTTCTCAAAGATTATTGTTTGCAGTCATAAGTCCAACAAAACCTAAAAGTGCTAGCCTAACCTAGCTGTTAGGTTTTCTATCCTAGTTGACAAGGGTTTGTGAAGAATCAAAAATTGAGCAAAATCATGATGGAAGGAAAGCTTGATGATTCAAGAAAACTCAGTTCCAGGAAGACAAGACCTCAAAGAAATTAAGACATCAACATCTCAACACTCTTAGGTATGGTCCCTACCAATGATAATACTTGGTTAATTGATAGTGGTGCCTCCAGGCATATGACCGGTCTTAGAAATCATCTAACACATTTCGTTGAGAAAGAGACACATCTACATGTTGTCCTTGGAGATGATTCCAGATATAATGTGAGAGGAGTTGTAACTTCTACCTTCCAACTAGATTCATATATGAAGCTTAAATTAGAAGAAGTATTATGTGTACCCGGAATGAAGAGAAACCTTGTCTCTATTTTGGCCTTGGAAGACAAAGGCTACAAGATTACTTTCTCAGAAGGAAGAGTTCTTGCATGGCACAAAGACTCTCATATAAGTTCTTCCAAGGTAATTGGTGCTCGAGAAAACAGCTTGTACAGATTGACCATCAAACCAGTCCAAGCCTTATTACATGACATTATCAGCTTGAGTGAGTTATGGCATAGAAGACTTGATCACATTCATTACAGAGCTCTTCCATCTCTAGGGAAAATGGTAACAGGTCTACTAGAAATATAGATTCAGCATAAAGGTGTTTGCAAAGGTTGTGCCCTTGGAAAAAAATGTTAAAGGATCATTTCCAAGCAGTGACAATAGATCCAAGGAAACCTTGCACTTGATACATTCATACATATGTGGGCCAATGATTGTTGCATCTCTAAATGGGTACTTATACTATGTACTCTTCATAGATGATCACTCTAGGAAAACTTGGATTTACTTTCTAAAGAACAAGGATGGAGTCCTTGCAAAATTTCAAGAATTCAAAGCTCAGATTGAGAACCAGACCGAAAGAAAAATTAAAATATTAAGATCAGATAATGGAGGAGAATACACCTAAAAAGAATTCAAAATTTTTTGTATTGAAGTAGGAATCAAGAGGGAGTTCACAGTTCCTTACAACCCTCAACAAAATGGGGTTGCTAAAAGGAAAAACAGAACTGTCATTGAGGCAACTAAAGAAATGATACATGATCAAAATCTACCTATGAATTTAAGGGAAGAAGCATGTATAACAGCATTATATGTTCAAAACTGAAGTCCTCATTAGATCCTGAAGAACATTACTCCAAAAGAATCCTTCACCAAAGTGAAGCCTGAGATCGAACACTTCATAATATTTGGATGTCCAGTATATCTTCATGTACCCAAAGAAAAGAGATCCAAACTAGAACCTTCAGGAAGAAAAGGCACATTTGTAGGATACAGTGAGTCCTCAAAATCATATCGAATCTACATTCCAATTCAAAGACAAATTGAAGTAAGAAGAGATGTTTCTTTTGAAGAAGAAGTAGCCTTCTAGAAATCCAGAGAAGCTCAGATGGAAATTGATATTGAAACAATACCTTCTCTCCCTTCAGTAGTTCAGAGGGAGACAAATATTATTCCAGATGATCCAATAGCTCTATTTGATCCAGTTGCTCCAGTATATTCATTTTCTTCGAGAAACGTACCCAAAGACATTACAGTTGAACATAAAATACTTGCTTGGGATCGACAAACTCTACAAGAAGCAGAAGGGCATAAATCCCCACAAGGAACAACCTGAGAAAGCAAGAGACCAAAGAGATTATCAAGCTACATTTCGGCCATGACCCACATTATTGACTCAGATCCATCTTGTCATGGATAAGATTGAGGTGAACAAGTATGGAAATATGCCATGACTAAAGAATACCAATCTATATTAAAAAATGATGTATGGGATGTTGTTCCAAGACAAGAGGGAATGTCCGTAGTGACTTCCAAATGGATTTATAAAATCAAGCATGATGTTGATGGAAGAATTGAAAAATACAAAGCAAGATTTGTGGCCAGAGGGTTTTCAAAAGTAGAGGGAGATGACTATGACAAGACTTTTGCACTAGTAGCCCGATATACCTCCATCTGATATATCATTGCACTAGTTGCTTCCATTGGTTGGAAGCTACATCAGATGGATGTAAAGACAACCTTTCTCAATGGTGAAATTGAGGAAGAATTTTATATTGAGAAACCAAAAGGTTTTGTCGTACACAATGAAAAATCTCATGTATGCAGGTTGAAGAAATCCCTATATGGTCTAAAGAAAGCACCACATGCTTGGTACGAGAAAATGGATGGATTTCTAATGAGTTTGGGCTTCAACAAAATTGTTGTTGATCCAAACTTATATTATCACATTGATGGCAATGAGTGTTTGATTTTGGTCTTATATGTGGATGACCTTTTCCTCATCGGTTCAGAGAGACTCGTTGTTGAATGAAAACAAGAATTAACTGATAAATTTGAAATGAAGGATTTGGGTTTGATGCACTACTTATTGGGACTAGAAGTATGGAAAAAAACAAATGATATTTTCCTAAGTCAAGGAAAATATACTATGGAGATATTGAAAAAGTTCAGTATGAAAGAACGCAAATCCATGCCCACTCCAATGGTAATGGATTTGAATAAAATGAGTGATACTGATTCAGGATATGTAGATCCACACTTATACCAACAATTGATTAGATCTATGATGTATCTGGTTAACACCAGACTGGACATTATCTATGTAGTAAATGTACTTAGCCAATTTATGTGTCAACCAAAACAGACACACTAGATAGTTACAAAACATGTATTGAGATCCTTACGAGGCACAATTGGTTATGACCTGAGATACGCCTCCAGTGTGGACTTGAGCCTACAAGGATATTTCGATGCAGATTGGGAAGGAATCATAGTAGATATAAAAATCACCTTCGGTTTTTGCTTCACCTTAGGTTATGATATGGTTTCCTGGTGTAGCAGAAAACAAAACTTTGCGGCATTAAGAATCGCAGAACTAGAGTAAATTGCATTGAGTGTAGTAGTTCGTGAAGCAGTATGGCTTCAAAAAATTCTGACTGACTTGTTCGATCATGAGATGGATCCTACCACTATTCATTGTGATAACGAGAGTTGTTTAAAGCTCTCTGAGAACCCGATGTTTCATGACAGATCGAAACACATTGAAATAAAGTATCACTATATCATATACATGGTGTAGAGGAAGACAGTACACATGCAGTATCTCCCTACCCATGAACATATCAAAGATATCTTCACCAAACCACTTTCCAAGACAAAGTTCGAGTATTTCCATGAGAGACTTGGCCTGGTGGAAAATGACTCCCTAGTTGAGAGGGAGTGTTGATGATTGTAGCTATGTGAGACATTTTCCATCTTACAAACCTGAGAGATGTTGATCATTGCAGCTATGTGAGACTTTCTTTAGCTTACAAACCTAAGATAAAACCCTTGAGAGGTGTGTGTGGTTTGTATCTGAGATAGACTTGGAATGTAGAGATGACCTCCTCCTTACAGAGAGTTGAGAAGAACTCCAGATGATTCTCGTGTGTAATGCAGTGAGAAAGGTGATCTGCAGAGTTGGACGTGCATGTGGTTGAGCACAAGGTGAACGTGTGAAATCCCAAAGCGTTGGGTGCATCATCATGTGAACAAAAAATAAGATGATGTATTATCCTCCTATGAGCAGAAGAGTTGATGAGAAACTCCAAATGATTGTCTTGTGTAATGCAGTTGGAAAGGAGACATGTTGAGCGGACGTGCCTATGGACGAGCACAGGTGAATGTGATCCTAATGGTTGAGCACTAGTGAAGAAGTGGTTCTTCTATGTAATGCAGTGAGCTAGAGATATGGACATCCCTATGGATGTGCCCATAGTGGATGAGCACTAGTGGGTGTATAAGATCCCTTGCTATATTGTTCAAGAG
>ML813639.1:167439-226968 GCA_009831015.1 Picea engelmannii | reverse complement strand
GTGATCCTAATGGTTGAGCACTAGTGAAGAAGTGGTTCTTCTATGTAATGCAGTGAGCTAGAGATATGGACATCCCTATGGATGTGCCCATAGTGGATGAGCACTAGTGGGTGTATAAGATCCCTTGCTATATTGTTCAAGAGTCAGATCTTCATGTAACCCTAATTGTAATGTAAAGGGTATAGATCGGTGTTGGGTATATGTTATATTCTTTACATGTGTGTGTGTGGGCGCGTTAGGTTTGACAACTGCGTCAAGTTCGAAAACTGTGGTTTTTTCTATTTTAGCAGTTTTCTAAATTAATCCTGGATTAAGGGATTAGGGTTTTGGTATCTATGGAATACCTAAAAACATTGTATATATATTGTATGGTGAATTGTGAAATTTGATATAATGAATATAATAAAGGTTTTCCTGGTTGAGGGTTTCCGGTATAAATTTATGTGTACTATGTGAATGAGCCATTGATTAATTTTTTGTTTTCTTAAGAATCTATATTCATTGCTTTACTTCACAGGTTTAAAACTTACAATCGGCCCCACCTTGATGTGACTAGTAATTAATGTAAAAGATAACTAATCAGGTTAATATTAATTATATTATAAGCTAGTGATCTCGGCCTTGTTGTGCCAATAGACACTTTTTTTAACAAGTTCAATTTAGTATAAGTAAAGGTAAATTCCCCATTGAGGAATCATATCTTTCACATGAGTTTGAAAATTTCAGCAAGTACATATTCTTGGGAAAAGTGCACACCTCTCTTGGGCGCTAGTATTCTAGGGTTTGATCACCCTCTTGTGTGCTAATTCCTATTGGAGGTGAATTTATTTCTCTTGAAGTATATATTAAAGGATTTGGTTGGGTTTTCTTCCCTTGTTGAGAAGGGTTTCCCAGGATACTTCTTGCGTTTTTGTGCATGGTGTTTCTTCTTATGATCTTGGTTGCTGCAACATTATTGTTTATGGTTAGGACAAATGAAAAATTGAAATGAACTACATGCTTAACCTAGATTATTGAAAAATCAACATGGTATCAGAGAATAGGTCTTCAAGATCCCATTGCACAAACATTTTCCAACCATCCTCTCTCACTTCTGCAGAAATCGTACGGCCCTCCTAGGGTTTCCAGAAAATCTGTATGTACTTCTCCTCTGAGGGTTGTCAGCACTTAAAAATTCGATGCTAGGGATAAAAAGGATATAAGTGAGTACATCCTCCTTCATTTCACCTCCAGCAAGTCTCAGATATCATTTCCGATCATTTTGACTCTTTGGCCCTAGGGTTTCTAGGGTTTTGCCAATTTCTGCAGAAAATTTCAGAATCATGTTTCTACAACTCTTTGAAGAAGCTCTTCACCTTACCAGGGTTGTTATATTTTTGAAGGATTATTTTTGGTAGTCATAAGTCCAACAAAACCTAAAAGTGTTATCCTAACCTATTCATTAGGTTTTCTAGCCTAGTTGACAAGGGTTTGTGAAGAATCTACAAATGAGAAAAATCATGATGGGAGGCAAGCTTGATGATTCAAGAAAACTCAGTTCCAGGAAGACAAGACCTCAAAGAAATGAAGACATCAACATATCATCACTCTCAGGTATGGTCCCTACTAATGATCATACTTGGTTAATTGATAGTGGTGCCTCCAGGCACATGACCGATCTTAGAAATCATCTAACACATTTAGTTGAGAAAGAGACACATCTACATGTTGTCCTTGGAGATGACGCCAGATATAATGTGAGAGAAGTTGGAACTTCTACCTTCCAACTAGATTCAGATATGCAACTTAAATTAGAAGAAGTGTTATATGTACCTGGAATGAAGAGAAACCTTGTCTCTATTTCGACCTTGGAAGACAAAGGCAACAATACTACTTTCTCAGAAGGAAGAGTTCTTGCATGGCACAAAGACTCTCATATAAGTTCTTCCAAGGTAATTGCTGTCCGAGAAACAACTTGTATAGATTGAGCATCAAACAAGTCCAAGCCTTATTACATGACACTATCAGCATGGGTGAGTTATGGCATAGAAGACTTTCTCACATTCATTATAGATATCTTCTAGCATTAGGGAAAATGGTAACAGGTCTACCAGAGATACAAATTCATCATAAAGGTGTTTGCAAAGGTTGTGCCCTTGGCAAAAAATCTTAAAGGATCATTTCCAAGTAGTGACAATAGATCCAAGGAAATATTGGACTTGATACATTCAGACGTATGTGGGCCAATGATTGTTGCATCTCTAAATGGGTACTTATACTATGTACTCTTCATAGATGATCACTCCAAGAAAACTTGGATTTACTTTCTAAATAACAAGGATGGAGTCCTTGCAAATTTTCAAGAATTCAAAGCTCGGATTGAGAACCAGACTGGAAGAAAAATCAAAATATTAAGATCAAATAATGGAGGAGAATACACCTCAAAAGAATTCAACAGTTTTTGTATTGAAGCAGGAATCAAGAGGGAGTTCGCAGTTCCTTACAACCCTCAAAAAAATGGGGTTGCGAAAAGGAAAAACAAGGCAACTAAAGCAATGATACATGATCAGAGTCTACCTATGACTCTATGGGTAGAAGCATGCATGACAGCAATATATGTTCAAAACTGAAGTCCTCATCAGATCTTAAAGAACATTACTCTAGAAGAAGCCTTCACCAAAATGAAGCCTGAGATCAGACACTTCAGAATATTTGGATGTCTAGTATAACTTCATGTACTCAAAGAAAAGAGATACAAACTAGAACCTTTGGGAAGAAAGGGCACATTTGTAGGATACAATGAATCCTCAAAAGCATATCGAATCTACATTCCAGGTCAGAGACAAATTGAAGTAAGAAGAGATGTTACTTTTGAAGAAGAAGTAGCCTTCCAGAAATATAGAGAATCTCATATGGAAATTGATAGTGAAACAATACATTCTCCCCCTTCAGTAGTTCATAGGGAGACAGATATTATTCCAGATGATCCAATACCTTTGGTTGATCTAGTTTCTCCAAGGAACATACCCAGAGACATTACGGTTGGACATAAAAGGCCTAATAGGGCTCGACAAACTCTACAAGAAGTAGAAGGGCATAAATCCCCACAAGGAACAACCTGAGAAAGAAAGATACCAAATATATTCTCAATCTACCTTTCGACCATGACCCACATTATTGACTCAGAGCCATCTTGTCATGGAGAAGCTTCATGTGAACAAGTATGGAAATATGCCATGACTGAAGAATACCAATCTATATTAAAAAATGATGTATGGGATGTTTTTACAAGACCAGAGGGAAAGTCCGTAGTAACTTCCAAATGGATTTATAAAATCAAGCATGATGTTGATGGAAGCATTGAAAAATACAAAGAAAGATTTGTGGCCAGAGGGTTTTCACAAATAGAGGGAGTTGACTATGAAGAGACTTTTGCACCAGTATCTTGATATACCTCCATCTAATCTATCATTGCACTAGTTGGTTCCATGGGTTGGAATCTACATCAGATGGATGTAAAGATAGTCTTTCTCAATGGTGAAATGGAGAAAGAAGTTTATATTGAGAATCCATAAGGTTTCATTGTACACAACGAAAAATCTCATGTATGCAGGTTGAATAAATCTCTATATGGTCTAAAGAAAGCACCACGTGCTTGGTACGAGAAAATGGATGGATTTCTGATGAGTTTGGGCTTCAACAAAAGTGTTTTTGATCCAAACTTATATTATCACATTGATGGAAATGAGTGTTTAATTTTGGTCTTATATATGGATGACCTTTTCCTCATCGGTTCAGAGCGACTCATTACTAAATGCAAAAAAGCATTAACTGCTAAATTTGAAATGAATTATTTGGGCTTGATGCACTACTTCTTGGGACTAGAAGTATGGCAGAGAACAGATGATATTTTCCTAAGTCAAGGAAAATATGCTATGGAGATACTGAAAAATTTCAGTATGATAGAATGCAAATCCATGCCCACTCCAATGGTAATGGATTTGAAGAAAATGAGTGATACCAATTCAGGAGATGTAGATCCACACTTATACCGACAATTGATTGGATCTCTGATGTATCTGGTTAACACCAGACTCGACATTTTCTATGCAGTAAATGTACTTAGCCAATTTATGTGTCAACCAAAATAGACACACTAGATAGCTGCAAAACAAACACAGGGGATAGCTACAAAACATGTATTGAGATACTTACGAGGCCCAATTGGTTATGGCGTGAGATATGCCTCCAATGTGGACTTGAGCCTACAAGGATATGTCGATGCAGATTGGGAAGGAAGCACAGTAGATAGAAAAAACACCTCTGGTTGTTGCTTCACCTTAATTTCTAATATGGTTTCCTAGTGTAGCAAAAAACAAAGCTCTGTGGCATTAAGCACCGCAGAAGCAGAGAACATTGAATTGAGTTTAGCAGTCCGTGAAGCAGTATGGCTTCAAAAACTTCTGACTGACTTGTTTAATCATGAGATAGATCCTACCACTATTCATTGTGATAACAAGAGCTGTGTAAAGCTCTCTGAGAACCTAGTCTTTCATGATAGATTGAAGCACATTGAAATAAAGTATCACTATATGAGATACATGGTGCAAAGGAAGACAGTACACGTGCAGTATCTCCCTACCCATGAACAGATTGCAAATATCTTCACCAAACCACTTCCCAAGAAAAAGTTCGAGTATTTCCGTGAGAGACTTGGCCTGGTGGAAAATGCCTCCCTAGCTAAGAGGGAGTGTTGATGATTGCAGCTATGTGAGACATTCTCTAGCTTACAAAACTGAGACATGTTGATCATTACAGCTATGTGAGACTTTCTCCAGCTTACAAACCTAAGAGAAAACCCCTGCGATCGGTGTCTGGTTCCTATCTAAGATAGAGTTGGAACGTAGAGATGACCTCCTACTTAGAGAGAGTTGAGAAGAACTCCAGATGATTCTCCTATGTAATGCAGTGAGATAGGTGATCTACAGAGTTGGATGTGCCTGTGACTGAGCACAAGGTGAACGCGTGAAATCCCAAAGTGTTGGGTGCATCATCATGTGAACAGAAAAGAATATGATGTATTAGCCTCCTCTCAGTAGAAGAGTTGACGAAAAACTCCATATGACCCACATGTGTAATGCAGTGGGAAAGAAGATCTGTTGAGTGGGCGTGCCTGTGGACGAGCATAGGTGAAAGTGATCCTAGTGGTTGAGCACTAGTGAAGAACTGGTTCTTCTATGCAACATAGTGAGCCAGATATATGGAAATCCCTATGGATGTGCCCCTAGTGGATGAGCACTAGAGGGTGTATAATATCCCTTGCTATATTTTTCAAGAGTCAGACCTGCCTGTAACCTTAATTGTAATGTAAAGGGTATAGGTCGGCCCCACCTTAATGTGACTAGCAATTAATGGAAAAGATAATTAATCTGGTTAATATTAATTATATTATAAGCTAGTGAGGTCGGCCCTATTGTGCCAATAGACACTTATGTTGACATGTTCAGTTTAGTATAAGTAAAGGTAAATTCCCCATTAAGGAATCATATCTTTCACATGAGTTTGGAAATTTCAGCAAGTACATCTTCTTGGGAAAAGTGTGTACCTCTCTTGGGTGCTAGTCTTCTAGGGTTTGAGCACCCTCTTGTGTGTTAAGTCATATTGGTGGTGAAGGTCTTTATCTTGAAGAATATAGAAAAGGATTTGGTTGGGTTTTCTTCCCTTGTTGAGAAGGGTTTCCCAGGATACTTCTTGTGTTCTTGTGCATGGTTTTTCTTATTGTGATCTTGGTTGTTGCACCATTATTGTTTATGGTTAAGACAAATGAAAAAATGAAATGAACTACATGCTTAACCTAGCTTATTGAAAAATCAACAATTCTATCCCTCTAGTCATCATTAAAAGTGAATGTTATAATGTGTTAATGATTTCCTAGTGGTCTTAGATTACATGGCTATGGTACTTTGTAATGTTATTCTTCAATAACTCTCTATATTGTAAAAAGTGTTTATCCCACATGTATCATGGGATTTATTCTCCTTCCACTTTCTCATATATAAGTGAGGTCAAGGATTCCCTTTAGATGAGCAAGATTTTGTGAGAGAGTGAGTGATTTATGGTATTGATATTTAGCCTGGACCCTATGGGTCCTTAGGCCAGATCATCCATATGGGGATTCCCTCTCTTTTAATATTATAGTTTACCTAAAGAATACAAAAACCAACTTCTGTGGATGTTTCCCAACATTGGGGTTTTACCAAGTAAATCTCATCTCCTAGCTTATGCAACTCCATAAATCCAACTCCATCTCTGGCAACCTACTTCATGCACACAATGAGAAAAAAATACCAAACTCAAACCTATTCAAGCATTTGGAATTGCAAATATGATCTATATCTAATCTGATATACTCAAGGAAAGAACATATATAACATTCACAATTGAATACACTAGAGTTGAAATGGGAAATCCATGCAAATATATATTCATAAGTGGAGAAAATGTACATCAATCAATTGTTTACCTTGAGTCTTGATTGAGGTTATCCTTGAATCTTTCTCCAACTTCTCCTTAGCTCTTGCTTCTTATTCTACTTGGCTCTTGCTCCATATCTTCCTTATCCCTCACACAAACAAGGATGACCTGATATGAAGACCATATTTGTGGATGAGCTCCTATGAAAAACTCCATCATAAGTTTACTTGAATTCTTCCTCCTCTTCTCCCTTGGGATGCCTTCTTTATACAAATTGATGGAGGAGGCTAGGAAATGCTTATATATCTCTAGAACTCAATGAAATCTGAGTTATTATGATTCTTGAAGCTCACATTATGAGATAAACAACTCACCCAACTTTGATACCCTCATAGCTCATCAATTCTAGAAGGTGACAAGGGTGGATGTGGGTTGTAGTGATGCAACCTGCGATTGATCACACCTTGATAGACAAGCAAGATGTTACCTCCCTCAAAATTCTTGAAATTGAAGGCAGAAGAGTCTGTCTCAGTAGGGAAATATTAGTATATCCTCCATGTGTCTCTAGGGTGTAAAATAGAGACATAACAAGTGCCTCCTACTATGTGAGGTCAAAAGAGGAACTGATGGTCGAAACACATTATAGTATCATAAACATGAGGTAGCATAAGGAATGAGATAAGAGATCAAGGAACCAATGAGTTATTAATTTCCAGATATTTGTAAATAGAATCAGATACAATAAATCCAAGAACAATATATAAATGCTTCACTCTTTATTAATACCAAAACCCTTAAGGTAGGGAAACACCTTACAATTGATCCTTTTACAGAAGGAATCCACTCTTGTTCACTTGCCTCTTCAAGGGGAAACCTGTGAATGAGATAAGCTCCAAATACAATATCTTGGCACACTTACTTATACTAGGAGGGGGGGTTGCTGGGAATTTTGGTCCACGCTTGTGTGTTTCCTTCTTAATGTTGGGGATTTTAGACCCAGTGTTCGTCCAGAGTTGTCCAAAAAAAACCATAGAGCATCGGCATATCAATCCTCGACCAAGGCCAAGGAAAGTCTCACCCAAGATGCAAAGAGGATCATAGAGACCATAAGGTCTTATGACATGGATGAAGGATAAACACACGAAAATTCATCAGGATTGGCATCCATTCAACTCATATCTTACAAAATATTAGGACTAAGAATTAAAACAATACACACACATATTCAACTCATGCATTATATACATAGAATGGATCAAAACCATCACATATTTATTACTAGAGCCATTCCATCAAAATAGAGGTATACAGTGTGTAGGACATATGCATATAACAGGCATAGAACTTTATATCTTCTCTATATAAATCCTTAGAATTACGACATTCTTCACAATGCACCTTTGCTCAAAACTCAGACATAAAATAGACAGAGATATATATTAAAAATCATTACAATATTACAATAGGCTTAGAGCGATATCAATACTAAGGACTCAATGAATTTCAACTCCTCAATATCAAACTAGCTAACCAACTAGTCCGATTTCTGATATTAGTGCTTCCTTTTATAGCGTTCTCTATTGAGGAGCGTTATCTCTTTTTTCTCTACTCCACTCATTTGTCTGACAAAACTGCCTCTCACGCTTTTGGTATATGCCAGCACTCCATGTAGACTTTTTGTATCAATGGAAATATTATCTACCTGGCTAGCTTGTCCTCTGGTCGTCCCACGTCCTCATTTGTTGTTGAAATACTCATTCAGGGATATTTCCAAACGATTCATTTCTTGATTCTGGAAAGAATCTTCTTGATTTCCAGTGCAACTAAAAAAAAAAAAAATTGATGTGCACTTCATAGACTTTAATATTGAAGCGCACCTAACAAAACTTAGTTCGGCACGCACTATATGTCATTCCTTGTGAATTTTCTTAAGGATGCACAAAACTATGGAATGAACGTGCACAACTTTATTTGTGCGCACGCATAAAATTGCACCCAAAACTTTGGGTGCCAATAGGCCCCCACCACTATTATTTGGCTCATCCTCGAGCCAACCTATTTATGAAATGACAGCCACGGTGGATGGTACAGTACTTTTGACTTCCTCCATGAAGTCCTTATATTGGTGCTTGGTGTAACATACCCAGCCACCCACAGGCCAGGGTACGCTACCTTCAAGCCTGCCCTTGGACTTATTTCTCTTACCAATACCTTTTTAAAATTTAAGGATGCATAAAATAAAATACTTTAACGACATGCACAGCAGTAGTTGGCAACCATGCATAGTCTAAAGATTCAATTAAATGATAATTAAATATACAACATAAATACATTCATATACATGTAAATGATACCATAACAGAGAGCACGTATCTTTATGAAATATGACACCAATTGGTTGCAAACCAAGGACATTCCACCCAACCATAGACACTATTGTTCCAAAACTCAACAGCAGCGTCACCCCCGAGCCATGGCTATGAATCCACAAGGAAGGTTCCAGAGTGTTTCTTGGCTTCCCAAACCAGTCAGCACCCAAGCTCTCACAGGCTTCCCATCTCTCACAACAATCCAAGTACCCAGCTCTCTTCTACCCAGCTTGCACCACCCGAGAGAATGGACCTCCACCCTTCTCTTCCACGCAGTCCCTCAAGCAGTTCTTCTCCTTATTCAGGCTCTAGCGCAACTGGTCCAAAATCTCAATACTGGAACTCTCAGGACTCACAGTTGTGAGCAAAGATGGACACAGGCTAACGCATCTCAGACATACAGGCCTTAAGTCACAGCTGGATCACACCAACAACCACTGCAGCCCACCATACCGTGGCTACTTATTCAGTAGTTTGGTTCCCTTTCCCAAGCCAAGACACGGATGAGGATGGATCAATGAATGGGTAAGTGGGTGCATGAAAGTGCATGAGGGAAATGAATGAACGTACAGGAAATCAGCGAACAAGCCATCAGTCGAACCCCCCCATCAGAACAAAGGCAGGTTTAAGTAACTCCGTGGGGAATCAAGAACCTCCTGGCCTTCCCTAAGAAGCTCACGTAACCGATCCCCTCCCTTAGACAAAAAGGGGTAATTAAAATAGGAATAAACACTTAGCCCCTCAAGCCCCCTCTCTTGTGGAATAATAGCCCCCTATAACTCTAGTCCTTGTCCATCTAGCAGCCATCCATGTATTTATTATTAATAATGATAAAAAAATTTACATGTCTTGGGAACATTGGCCTTTTAATAATTTTCTGGGCACTCTAGCCTCTCAACATTGTAACAATACATTATTTAAAATGGGGGTTCAAAACATGGGGTGTTACATCCCCTCCCACTTATTTTGGCACTGTCCTCAGTGCATATACAAAATAGAGATCAAAATCTCAAATTTATTCCAACATCTGTGGGTACGCTCCCCGCATGGAATCTTCATGATCCCAGGTAGCATATTTAGGATCGTAGTAGGTCCACTGAACTTTTACCATCTCTATAACTCGATTCTAGAGAATATTGACTTTTCTGCCCAATACCTACACTGGTTGAACCTGAAAATATCCCTCTGTCTCTACCTGAATCAGATGCCAATCAATAACATGGTTAGGATCATGTACATATTTCTTTAGTAAAGAGACATGAAACACATTATGCACATTCATGGAAGCATGAAATGTAAGCATGTATGCAACTGGACCTATTTTGTCCAATATTTCAAATGGACTGCAGAATTTGGCTGCCATCTTTTTACAACTACCCAATTTCAAAGAGCTTTTCTTGGGATTCACTTTCAAAAGTACATGCTCCCCTACTTTAAATTCTCTATCTCTCTTGTTCTTGTCTTCATAAACTTTTTGTCTATCTTGAGATGCCTTTAAATTATTCTTGGTCTTGACCACATGGTCTTCCATGTCCTTGAGCAACTATGTCCCAAGTACCACTCTATCTGTTGGGTTGTCCCAGCTTACTGGAGTATCGCATTTCCTACCGTACAAGGATTCAAATGGGATCATTCTCAATGAAGCTTGATACCCATTATTATATGCAAACTCAACCAAGTCTAAGTAATCTTCCCACTTAGATGGCTTATTCATCGCATACATTCTCATCATGTCTTCAATTATTCGATTGACTCCCTCTATTTGCCCATCTGTTTGGGGATGATATGTTGTGTTAAAGTTTAGATTTGTGGCAAATCCTTTAAACAATCCCCTCCAGAAATTGGAGGTAAACTTTGTATCTCTGTCTGAGACGATTGTCCTAGGTATCCCATGCAACCTAGCAATTTCCTTCATGAAACTTTATGCAATATTGGTCGTTGTATGCGTTGTCTTCACAGGCACAAAATGATAAACCTTTGTTAATTTTTCAACCACCACCATGATTGAATCATGTTGCTTATTCGTTCTCGGTAATCCTGTGATGAAACCCATGGTGATCACTTCCCATTTCTTCTCTGGGATTGGCAATGGTTGCAGCAAACCCGTTGAGTGCCTATGCTAAGCATTCACCTTCTAACATTCCATACATCGAGCGATGTAATAATCAACATCCTTCTTCATTCCTGGCCAAAAGAACTTGATTATTATTGTTGTAATTGTTACCCGGTAACTGGGATGTCCAGCATAAGGAACCTCATGCATTTCCTTCAATACCAAATTCCTTAGTTCTCCAGAACTAGGAACATAGATTCTATTTTTATGCATGAGTAATTTGTCTTCCTTTATCTCATAATCCTTTATTTTTTGTTGTACATCTCCTTGTTGTAAGTTTTCCTTTACCTATAGGTAATGCTAGTCTGTAACAAGACCATCTAAAATTATTCTCTTCAAGTCTGATTGATGCATACTAATAGCAGTAGCATGTATGATATGCATTCTTTTAGTAAGTGCATCGGCAACTTTATTCTTCTTTCCCTTGATATGCTTGATATCGAAGTCATATTCACTTAAAAATTCCATCCATCTTGTTTTCCTAGCATTCAAGGTTGGTTGTTCAAAAATATACTTCAGGCCAATGTGGTATGTCCTTAATTTGAATTTCTTCCCCATGAGATAATGCCTCCACATCCTCAAGGCGTGAACAATGGCAGCAAGTTACAAGTCATGTGTGGCATAGTTCCTCTCATGTACCTTAAGCTTTTTGGACTCATATCTAATGACATGTCCATTTTGTGTGAGGACTCCCCCAATTCCTTCCTTACATGCGTCTGTACATACCACAAAACTTTCCTTTGGGTCAGCAATCCTTAACACAGGTTCACTAGTAAGTAATTCCTTCAATAGATTAAAATTATTTTCACACTTGAGTGTCCATTCAAATTTAGTTCCCTTATTTTGCAAAGAAGCGATGGTATGAGCAATCTTAAAGAACCCTACTGTGAACCTTCTATAGTAGCCAGCTAATCCCATAAAATATATGACATATGACACATTTCCGGGTGTTGGCCATCCTCTAATGGCTTCAGTCTTCTTTGGATCTACTGCTATGCCCTACTCTAAAATAAAGTGTCCCAAGTAATGGATCTGCTTTTGATAAAAAGAACACTTACTCAACTTGGCATACAACTGATGTTATCTCAGTACTTGCAATACCAGTCTTAATTGATGTTCATGCTCCTCTTCAGACTTAGAATAGATAAGTATGTCATCCAGGAATACTATGACAAACTTATCCAAATATTTTTTGAATATGCCATTGATTAAGCACATGAAGACAACTGGTGCATTGGTCAGTCCAAATGGTACCACTACAAATTCATAATTCCCATACCTGGTCCTAAAGGTTGTCTTATGAATTTCTTCTGCCTTGATTCTTACCTGATGTTCTCCTTCCCTCGGGTCAATCTTTGAGAATATATTTTCTCCTCTTATCTGATCAAAGAGGTCATCAATTTGGGGTAGAGGATACTTGTTCTTTACAGTGCACTTGTTCAGTTGTCGAAAGTCAATACACAGCCTCAAGGTTCCATCTTTCTTTTTGATGAAAAGTACTGGTGCTCCCCAAGGTAAAACACTTGGACTTATGTACCCTTTCTTCAACAATTCCTCCAACTGCATTTGTAATTCTTTTAACTCTGGTGTGCTCATTCTGTAAGGTGTTTTTGACACCGGGGCAGCTCCTAGCACTAAATCAATTGAGAAATCTATTTCCCTTTTTGGTGGAAATCTAGGTATTTCTTGGAATACATCTTCAAATTCCTGTAGTACCAAGGAATCTTTGAGGCTTGGCCCCTTTGTATTTTCTGGCTCTTCCACATGAGTTGCATGCAATTGACATCCTTTCCTAAAACATCTTTTTAGTTGTAAGTCTGAAATCTCCCTTATAGATATGGGTCTTGGAACTCCTTTCATAGTGCTTTGTTTTCCATTTCCATCAAGACATGTAAATGTCTTGTTACGACAATCTAAGACAGCATGATGCTTTTCCAACCAATCCATTCCAATCAGAATATCATAAGACCCCAATGGTATGATATTTAGATCAATACTAGTATTCGCGCCATTAGGACTTATGGAACAACTTTTGACCATGCCATGGATTCTTCTTTTGGTTCCAGTGGCTAACTGAACCAAAATTGCTTTTCCAAGTTTATTTTTCTCCAAATGTAATCTATCCACTATCTTAGGATCAATGTAACAATGACTTTCTCCTGAATCAATCAAAATAGAAACAGGTTGATTTATGATCTTACCTTCCACCTTGATCATATTGGATTGGTACTATGCTTGTCTATCATCTAAAGTTGCATATATTCTTCCCATATCTTCGACTGTTGTATCCTCTTGGATGTTGTGCACAGTCTTCACTCTGTCCTTTCTATGTGGGAAATCCTTGTACAGGTGATCTTCCTTGCATCCCCAGCATTGGATTGGTGGTCTTCCCCTTTTTCCCAAGGAATCTTCATTCTTGAAATCCCTCTTAGCATACTTATCTTGACGATTTATATTAGGCTCATTCTTATTGAAGGAAGGTTTGAATCCTTTCCTCCTATGATCGGACTTCTCATTATTCTTTTCCTTCCAATATTTCTACAGAGATTCTCTTCCCTGGACTTGCTCATATAGTATTTATCCTTCCTGATGGCTTCAGTCAAGGTCTTGGGCTCATCATACTTGATATTTTCCTTATAAAAGGATGGCATTCCACTTAGAAATCTCTATATTTTCACTTTGTCATCACCAATGAACCTGACATACTTTAACAATCCCAATAACTTCTTCTCATACTTTGCCATAGTCATGCTTCCCAACCTGAGTTCAAATAACTCATGCATTTTCTTGTCACAGATATGCTCTGAGAGGTACTCCTTCTTTGTTGTCTAACAGGAGACACCTCTGGACTGCTTGCAGGATCTTTTGATGCATAAAACTCTCCTTCTGAGTAAGGAGGTGAGTGGTTTCCATGAGCTCTACTAGAACTTCTGGAATAACCATCTCTTCCATGATCATCCCTTCTTTCATGGCACCTATCCTCTTCCTCTTGTCTTGAGTTTGATCCCTTCTTCGTTTTTCTTTGCAACACTCAAGAATTTATCTAACTTTTCTCTCTCATCAGTCTCTCGTTGTCTGCTTTGTAGCTCTGCACTTCCATCTTTAGGCTTCTTACTGTTTCTATTAACGTTTCCTGCTCTCCTTTTCCCTTGCGTCCATTGGACTCTGTCTCTTCATTACCAACTCTGGTATTCTGGCCTTCAGCCTCCTTATCATGATTGGAGGCTCCCTCGCCTTCTTCCATTTCCTCAATACGCATCCTGACTTGATGTGTTTAAACCCCTTAATTCTACAAAATGTGAAAGAGACCATTTTGTTAGAAATATGCATGTGATAAAAAAAAAATCCAAACCATGCTACAGGTCTCTTTATTTTTTTTCATTCATGGATATCATATCCCCATTCTCTGAAAATAACAGTGTCTTGCTATCCTTGTCCGACACAGAATTTTATCCTACGCAGGCGCTTCCTTCAAACCACCTTCTTAGGTAACCATGACTAGAAACCATGGATAAATCCTTCCTTAGAACTTTTATGTCTCGAAGACAACCAATTCATCCCTTAGCCCTCCTTCCCTCAGCTCTCAATATGCATATGACCACGGCCATGACCCTGCGCTTAGCTGAAAAAGTTCTTGTCCAGAGCTTCGGGACTTCAGAACCTTCAACCAGGACTAGATCAATGGTCCTTGTCCTCTTTCATGATCAATGATCGAGATCCACTTCGGGACTCCACACTTCGAGAGTCTCAACTCTCCTCGCTTGCCTCTTCCCAGAATGATTTTACCCAGAATTCATGATCTATCGATGGGTGTCCTCCCACAGATCATCGGTTGTGAATCACTTTGGCTCTTCGGGCTTCGAAAGTTTCAAACCTCCCTCATGCACTTTCTCCCGAAGTGCTTTCACCCGAATTCGACAATCCTTCGACGTGTGTCTTCTAGAATCAACTATCGATATGTACTCCGGCCTTCGGGAGTTTTTGACCCAACGCAATCTGTCACATCTTTCCCCTCTGGAGTGACCAGTCTCTGTACTGCATGATCTGTCACCACGTGGAGAAATATTGGAAGCGTACACGTGACCCAATCAGGCGAGTGTCATGTGTCACGTTCTAACTGACTTTTCAATACTCCAAATGCTCAAAACTTACTGACATGTGGCACACATCCCATATGTCCATGTCATCCCAGGTGACAGTTGCAAGCCACATTACTTCCGAAATTCCAGGATCCACATCACCTCTAGGTGACATCATCGTTCCCCATCACTTTGTCTCTTCGGGCTTCGGGACTTTGGGAGTTTCCATACTAGCACATTTCCAATTCTCCCGAACTCTAAATTCTCAAACCGGCCAATCTGTCACCATGTGTCCTCATGGATCGGACGACTAAGATTCACTTTGGGTCTTCACTCGGAGTCCACAGATCTGCACCATGTTTCCTCCTTAATCTGACGGTTGAGGCTTAATTTGGGTCTTCAGACTTCGGAAATATCAAATTTAAAAACTTATATGGCCCCACTAGATTTTATTTGAAGCCCTGGATCTGGTGACACATGGCTCTCGGCAGATCAATGGATGAGATCCTTTTGAGTCTTTGGGCTTCCGAAATCTCAAAATTCAAACCTCCTCGAAGTACACCAGATTATGTCGCGTGTCCTCTTGAATCGGATGGTTGAGGCTTACTTTGGTCCTTCACCCGAAATCCACAGATTTATGCCACGTCTCTTCTGGATCCGACAGCCCATATTCACCTCGGGCGATATGACGCTTGATATTTACTCCGAACAATCTGGTGACTGAGATATATTTCGGATGATCAGATGATCGATATTTACTTCGGCTCTCCGGGATTCGGGAGTTTCAAATCTCAACTAAAAAATTCTCTAACAGATTTCTCTAGAGTTATTGATCTGCTGACACGTACCTCTTGGTGATCGACAATCAGGATCTACATCAGATATACGGAGCTTCGATGTTCAAGCCCTAACATGTCACATCACTTACTGCCTTTCAATTAGTGGGGGCATGCATCGGCAGTTTGGAGTAACCCGCTTTTCACCCTGCAATTATCATGCTGACACGTAACCCCTCGGTGAAACCATGGTTTGGATTGCGGGACCGTCTTGAGGAATTATCTCTCGTGCAACTTGGTTCCCCGCAATGTTAGATGTCCGTTGATCTCTCTCTCCAATTGGATCTAGTGGTGGTGACCTTAACCCTTGATTCCTTTTCATCAGACAAACCATGTTCACCTGTCCTCCGATCCAACGATCTCGAATCTCTCCTAATCCTACAATGGTGATCGCTCTTGAATTCGAAGGGGACAGTCACGATCCTTCGAACCCCTTACAATGGGTCTCTAGTGATCTAACTCCTGCGTAGATTCTGCAATGCCATTCCTCTTGAGATTTTCAACTCCACGGTCAGAGTTTGATTTGTAACCACGAGACTCTGACCAGTAGACCCAGCCCATATCGGCCTGGTGTTTCAACGAGAAGCTCTAATACCAAACTATAACATACCCAGCCACCCACAGGCTGGGGTACGCTACCTTCAATCCCACCCTTGGACTTCTTTCTCTTACTGATACATTTTTAAAATTTAAGGATGCATAAAATAAAATAATTTAGCGACATGCAAAACAATAGTCATCAAGCATGCATAGTCTAAAGATTCAATTAAACGATGATTAAATATATAGTGGAAATACATTCATATACATGTAAATGATACCATAATAGAGAGCACTTATCTTTATGAAATATGACAGCAACTGACTGCGGACCAAGGATGTTCCACCCAACCGTAGACATTACTGTTCCAAAATTCAACAACAGCGTCACCCATGAGCCATGGATATGAATCTACAAGGACGATTCCAGAGTGTTACTTGGCTTCCCAAACCAGTCAACACCCAAGCTCTCACAGGATTCCCAGCTCTCACAGCAATCCAAGTACCCAGCTCTCTTCTACCTAGCTTGCACCACCTAAGAGAATGAACCTCCACCCTTCTCTGCCACGCAGTCCCTCGGGTAGTCCTTCTCCTTATTCGGGCTCCAACGCAACTAGTCTAGAATCTCAATGTTGGAACTCTCAGGACTCGCAGCTGTGAGAAATGTTGGACATAGGCCAATGCATCTCAGACATGCAGGCCTCAAGTCACGGCTGGATCAAACCAGCGACCACTACAGCCCACCATACAGTGGCTAATTCTTCAGCAGTTTGGTTCCCTTTCCCAAGCCAAGACGTGAATGAGGATGGATCAATGAATGGGTAAGTGGGTGCATGAAAGTGCATGAGGGAAATGAATGAACGTATAGGAAATCAGTGAACAATCCATCAGTCGAACCCCCCCATCATACCAGAGGTGGGTTTAAGTAACTTCATGGGGAATCAAGAACCTCATGGCCTTCCCAAAGAAGCTCACATAACTGATCCCCTCCCTTAGACAAAAAGGGGTAATTAAAATAGGAATAAACACTTAGACCCTCAAGCCCCCTCTCTTGTGGAATCATAGCCCCCTATAACTCTAGTCCTTGTTCGTCTAGCAGTCAGCCATGTACTTATTATTAATAATGATAAAAAAACATTGCATGTCTTGGGCACTATTGTAGTGGGAAAACCGCCCTATAGACTACACTAGGGTTCTAAAGTGCAGGCACAACTAACCATCTAAATTATCCTACTTTTAACAACTATCAACAATACCCCAGATTCATACATAAAGTACAAAGTATAGGGATCTGGTAGTTTTACCTTAAACTCCGCATCCGGTGTCGATCCCTTTGCGTTCGGTTGTTCATCGACTGCAACTCTCCTCCCAAGGCCGACCTGCATTCACCAAAAGACAAACATGCATTTTATATATGAATTAGTAGGTTATATGTCATAATAAAATGTATATCAAATATCAAGATTGAACACATCATATGGTGGGACGGAAAAAGTACTTATTTATATTAATCTCACAAAGCCACTTACAAAATGAGATCGGTGACTGCTCCTCAAACCCGGTCCTGGGATCCTCTTCACCAAGATCCAACTGCTTCCATGTATCTTTCTCCTCTTCAATTCTCTCTGGGAAATGGATTTGGCTAGTAATGGAGGAAAAAGGCTAGAATAACGAATTCTGGCTCAAACTCACAATGTGGCTACAAATTATTGGGGCAAGGGGGGATTGTGAAATGGGCAGAGTTTCACTGCTTTCATGCTTATTTCAGGAATGGTACCCCAACACCTTATTTTATATGCCAAAAATATAATTATTCGATTGGGTGACGGGCTATGGGCAGTCAATTGGTTAGGAAACTACCCAAAAGCCTATATCCCCTTGCAACTTTTTATTTTTTGAAACTTTTGTGGGTATACGCGGGATGTAATGGTGCAGCTAGTGTATGTACACGAGGTGTGGTGGTGCAGCAAGCGTACATACGCAGGCAATAATGGTGCAGGGTGTGTACATGTTCAAAAATAATGTTTTTTAAAAAGAGGTTTCAGTGATAGCTTGGAAAAAATGGCAAGTAAGATGGTCTGATGCTAGGTATGCATGTATGGTGAAATTTAGGGTTATAACAAAATCCCCCTAATGTGTGAGGTTAGAAGTGAATATGATGGCTGAAATACATTACAAATATTTACCAACGTACAAAGTGAGTGAGCCCAAGACCAGATTTCGGGAGGTGCCATCTACAAAATAACAATTGTCTCACCGAGGTGGGTATACCCATGATCGAGATGAAATAAATCATGGTTGCCAATAAAATAAAATGTAGATCCATTTCATATAACTATATAAAGTGTAGCCACGAGAAATACACAGCAGATCTACATCTCAAAATCAAAAGATATACATGTATAGTATCCATCTTCAAGAAGCTAATAATGCCTGATGGCTAGAGATGAGGCCTTTAGATCTCGAGAAATGACTTCAAGATATTCAAAACTCAGGTAGGAGTGTAATGTGAGTGTGACTTCACTACCCAAATGTCTTCGAAGGCTTTTCGGGGAACAGACAAGAGGATATCGATGATCAAGCAAAGAACTTCAGTGATTTCGAACAAAGACTTGATTGGAATTTTGGGATGGTCGAGCATGAGGACAAGAGACAAACTACAGAAGGGCCGACTCAAGTTTAGTAATAACTTCCCTTGGACAATAGTATGACAGATGATTAGACTCAGGCAGCATGACATTGACATAAGTTCACGACGAAGGAGGCAACGCAAACTCTCCATATGTTTGGAAGAATAACCAAATGGAGGAGAACACGGCTCTATGTAACGAGAACAACTACCTAAGGTCATATTAAATCCCAGAGCTTGACGAACAAACGAAAGGATGTGCTTTGTCCAAGGGAGACTCATTGTGCTTCCATAAAAATAAAATACTTTTCCCATCATCTTTTTGGGGTATATTTGATTTTTTTGTCTTTTTCAATAAATTTGGAAAGCTTGAAAAAGAATAAAATAATGCTACGTTACACAGGAGGAACGAGTGTCGCAAACATACTAGTTCCAAGCGCAAGGAACACACTGATGCTCAGAGAAAGGAGACATGTGCAGGAAAAGGACACTAGAGTAAAATTCCTCCATGGGTCAAGGTTTCAAGACGCAGAGGCAAAGTGATACAAGGCTTGTGTATAAGGCATGCTTCAAAGGTTCAGTTGAGAACAAAATGGAGCTGACATTAGGCCAAAATGCAGGAATGCAAATTTCGTTAACAGGACACAATGATAACGCCCTTCAATGTAATTTTAACGAGCCCAGAGAGGTAAGCTCAGTGGTTTTTCAATTTTAGAGAGTCTGAAAAAGCGCAAAAGAAGACTCCACTGGGGTACCTTTTTCGAAGTTAGTCTAGTCATCTTGAAAAAAGGGTAAACTAGCACCGAAAAGACATCTATTCAAAACCATTTTAATGAGTGTGACAAAGACAATATCACTCGGCAATCTTTTCAATTTTAAGGAGTCTGAAAAGAGCTTAACTATGGGCTCACTCCCTTTTCCCATATTTAGTCTCTTCAGCCCGAAAAAGTAAAATTTGTTGAAGAGAACTCTCTCGACGAGATGAATCTCTCGACGTGTACCTTTTTCCTCCTTAATCTACAGGCCGGAAAAAGGGGTAAACTCATGCCATTAGATGTTTTTTCGAACCAATTAACGAGTGTGAAAGAACAAGGTCACTCGGAGATCTTTTCACTTTTAAGGAGCCTAAAAAGAGCTTAACTATGGACTCCATAGGGAATGTTCTTATGGACCAATTTAATGATTGTGAAGAAACAAGGTCACTCGACAATCTTTTCATCTTTAGGGAGTCTAAAAAGAGCTTAACTATGGAATCCGTGGGGGCTCCTTTTTCATAAATTTAGTCCCTCATGCCCGAAAAAGGGTTAAACTTATACCTGAGAATACTCTTCTAGCAAACCGAAGCTCCTAGAGTATACCTTTGTTCGTAAAATTGACCATCCGGACCGAAAAGGGGGTAAACTACCACCGGACAGACGTGCCTTCAAATTTTAGTTTGGAGAGTGTGAAGGACAACAAGATCGCACAACAATCTTTTCATGTTTAGAGAGTCTGAAAAGTGCTTAAAGAAGACTCCAGGGGGCTACCACTCATGTATGAAACTGGTTTAGGTAGATCCCACTGCTAGGATCAAACCAAGAGTCTCTTCGATAGTCAACTTGGAAAGTCTCCCAAAAGGGAAGAAAACACAAACCACGGTGTAAGTCCTCCCACGGTATAGAAACCATATTCATGGCTTCGAGGATAGCCTCATCTGAAGGCAATTCAAAATATGAGAAATCACGCAAAAAAGGGTCGACAGTCCCAAAGGGTGAAGTAAACTGACCATATTCCATATGACGATGGAGGCTCTAGACAGGACTGGTAGAGTCTATCAGTGAAGAATCACAAGCACGAGGCTTGAGGATATACAAACAACGAGATCGGACTCAGAAGGAGACTCAAGATCACTTGGACCAAGAGGGGGAAGCAAGGGCTCCCATTCCCCCATTGGATAAATCAATGGATCAATTTTTGAGTCCAAGTCTCAAGAAGGCAAACATGATTGCACAGGTTCCTGCTCAGAAGCAATTGAACACCGAGGAAAAGACACCACATAATTAACCTGTGGCGGGGTAGAGTCTACACAAACACTAGGAACATATAAAGGGGCAGCCTGAACTAAAGCCGAATTAGGATGTTGATTATCAGATTCCAGCTGGTCGATAGTGACAATGCTTCCATTGTGAGGGAAATGCATCACCCAGAAGAGCATAGACACCATAGTGTTCATAGCATATACATAATCACGCCTGAGAAGCATATTGAAATCTAACGGGCCTTGCACCACTATAAAATCAACAAGGATAGTCTTCCCACCTAACGAGATAGGAAACTGAGGAAGAACCCCCAAATATTCACTAGGACTTCTTTCAAAATCCAATAGCTCATGCAAAGTAGACACAAGCTCGGGAGATCCCAAGAATTTCCAAACCGAGGAGGATAAAATACTTGCGAAGGCTCCTTCATCCACAATACATCGATATATTTTTGTTGAATTAACTTCAACCCTTCATTGAAAAGGTGCAGAAGAAGGAAGACGAGGCTCAACAAGATCTTTCCAATCAAAGGAAACCATCCTAGGGTTTGGAGGGGGTGTGCTCGGAATGAGTGGAATGCCCCCTTGTTCTGAAAGTGCTGAACTAGAAATGCTAAAAACATAGTCGATAGACACATCACTCCCCAAGAGAAGAGTGGGATCAATCGAAGATTGCATCGGCATGACCACTTTGGTAGACTCGACACTCTTCAAGAGAAGAGAGGGATCAGTCGAAGACTACGTCGGCATGCCTACTTTCTCAACCAATGGTTGCATATGTTACGAGACTACATGGTCTAAAGGTACCTCACCCCCCAAAAGAGGAGTGGGATCAGCCAATGACTGCATCGGCATGACCACTTTGTCAGCCAAAGACTGAATAGACTATGAGGAAACCTTAGAAGACTCAAAATCAGAAGAGCTTGCGGACAGGGACCACAATATTTGTACCTCTAGAATTCCAGGGCGCAAATGAGTAAGGTGATCTCCCTTGTAAAGATTACAAGGGAACTTAGGCTTATGTCCTATCTATCTAGGTTTCTCAACAAAAGCAATGCCCCTAGCATGACTAGCAGCGGCTGGTTGCACATCCCCAACATGACTTTCACAGGTTGGTGATGGGTCAATAACATGACTCGCAGAGGCTACATACCTATTTCCAATATGACTAGCAGGGATTGGACTTTTTCTCCCAACATGACTTGCCCCCAGCCTGAGATGCAGAGGTTGGGTTTTGGTCTTCAACATGACTTGCAAAGGTTGACAACCTATCTCCAACATGACTCACAGAGGTTGGTGATTTCTTATTCCTATTCTTCCTCTTTCTATTTAGTTTAGACTTCTGGTTACTAATAAATGTACTTTCACTAGAGGTGAGAGAAGGAGGAGGAGAAGACTTTTCTGCCGAAGGAACATCAAAATTATGGCCATGACATAAAGCACTTAACTGGGAAGCGTCAAGAGAATTTGGGACATTTTGAATGGTACCCAACCAAACCGGTAATCCCACATTCAACCCAGGAATGTACAAAGTGGCCATCAAAGGGACACCAACATTTCCGAAGGAAGGAAAAGTGGACGAATCCCCTTGTGAAGGGGTTCCTTGGTTGGTATCATCGGTAACTTTTTCCATGAATATCTTATGAACAGGTTCTCCCCTTGTGGGATCATTCAAGTTTGTAAAAGTCTCACACACTGACTCTAGTGAACCAGTGTTATCAAAACAATGCCTATAATGAGGCAGCTCCACGTTTCTAAACAGAAGACGGAAAAGTCCTCAAGACCAATGGAGTGGGTGGTCTACCACCCTAGTTCAGAGACCCAAAGCAATGACTGACTAACTGACTATGGAAAACTAAGGAGCACAGAGCACACACTAAAAGTTGCTAAAGGAAACTCAAGCAAAAGACTAACTAGTTGGAAGAACAGTTACGCCAACCAACACTATAGCAACTTACCAGTGCAAGTGCAACTCGAACATGGAAGCACCCTCCAGGTATACTCTACAAAGAGTGAACCGACAGCTACCCTATGTACCATGGTATACCCCCGCAGTCACCTGTGTAAGTCCCTTAAATAAATGAAACTAGGTTGTCATCTCGCGAACAGTCACCAGGCGGGTACAATCGACAATCAAGCGGACCGCAATGAACAAGGTATCAAACCTGAAACCTATCAAGGGTATCGAAATCAAGTATTTCAGAAGACAACTGAGGACCTCAAATAGATTCGAGACCCATGAATATCCGTGGCAAATGCAATCAATAGAATCCCAAGATAATCCCTCTATATGTGTTCCCCACTATGCTTGGTCCGGCTTTGGAGGGGTTATCTCCGCTACCTTTCTGCACGCGACCTCGTGTTTAGCCCCTTTGTTAGAGGGGGGTCCCGGATAACTTTCAAGTTTACTGGACTCTTACACTCCCTAACTTAGAATCCAATGTTTGATTTAACGGCCTTGAAGAGTTTCCTCTCCAACCTAATTCAAGGCCCTAACACTAAACTAGTTGGTTGACCCTACAAACATAAAAAGTCTAGTTAATTTTAATTAGCGTTCTTTTTACTGGCTTGATTTACTCAAAAAGGGTACAGTAGTGTAACTGATGTTGTTAAGACTCTTGTGAAAAAAAAAATTATAAGAACACTAGAAAAGAATAAGATGAGAATAAAACACAACACTATGCTAATTTCTTTTTCTTTTTCAAATAACAATGCAAAGCAGATGCCAAGAAAGAAAGAGACCTACCAAGCTAAGTTTTTTTTTTTTTCCTTCCAATCAAAGAAGAAATAACAAAAGAATCTAAACAAAACTGATGAATAAATGATTCATGCCCCCCCCCTGTCCATGAGGGGGAATGTTTTTTTAAAATGCAACTCATTTTTCTTAAAATTTCAAGCTAAAAATAAGTTTAAAAAGCTAGGAAACACAAGAAATCCTTTTCTTTTTTTTTAAATGCTTCAAAATAAGAAACTTGAAAATGAATTCTTTTTCTTTTCTTCCAAAGCAAGTAAAAGGGAAAGTGAAGACAAGATGAGACCAAAAAATAACTTCTGGTCTATTGCGGCTCGTAGAGAGTTACTGATAATGCAAAACAAGCTAATCAGAAAAACTCACAAAACTTGTCTCAAACCCTAATCAAGAAAACACAAGAAATCCTGATAAAGAAAAAGCTAATTGTTGTTAAACCTAGGCCAAAGACTGTAAAAATAGAGACCAAGACTAGATCAAGAAAACCCCGGAGAAATATGGCTTCTTTCAGGGAAGAGGATGACAGCTTCTTATTTAAAAAAAAAATTCCTGACACAGGCACGCAACTGATACTTCACCAGCCTGTGTATGTACACAGGCTGTCCAAAGATAGGGCGTGTATGTATGCGTGCAGACCCACTGCAGGCCGCGTAAACCTCTGTAAAATTCTCTAAAAAGAAAACCAACAGCCAAGCAAACCAGGCAGGGAGTACTGGTATGGAAGACCGGAATCCCTTAAAGACACAGAAACTCAAGAAATAGTAAATAAACCAATTAAAGACACCCTAAAACAAAAATCCCCTAAAAACCCTAGAGGTTCCCCAGTGTTGTCACCATTTCTGCTATAGTGGGAAAACCCCCTATGGGCTACACTAGGGTTCTAAATTGAAGTCATACCTAACCATGTAAAGTCCCCTACTTTTAACAACTATCCCAACAATACCCCACATTCATACATAAAGTACAAAGTATAGGGATCCGGTAGTCTTACCTTAAACTCTGTGTTCGGTGTTGATCCCTTTGTGTTCGGTTGTTACTCGACTGTAAATATCCTCCCAAGGTCAACCTTCATTCACCAAAAGACAAACAAGAATCTACGAACATGCATTCTATATATGAATTAGTAGGTTAGATGTCATAATAAAATGTAAATCAAATATCAAGATTGAACACATCATATGGTGGGACGGAAAAAGTACTTCTTTATATTAATCTCACAAAGTCACTTACAAAATGAGATCGGTGACTACTCCTTGAACCCAGTCCTGGGATCCTCTTCACCAAGCTCCAACTGCTTCCACGTATATTTCTCCTCTTCAATTCTCTCTAGGAAATGGATTTGGCTAGTAATGGAGGGAAAAGGCCAGAATAAGGAATTATGGCTCAAAACTCACAATGTGGCTGCAAATTATTGGGGCAAGGGGGGATTATGGAATGGGCAAAGTTTCACTGTTTCCATGCTTCTTTCAGGAATGGGACCCCAACACCTTCTTTTATATGCCAAAAATATAAGTATTCGGTTGGGTGACGGGCTATGTGTGGTCAATTGGTTAGGAAACTACCCAAAAGCTTGTATCCCCTTGAAACTTTTTATTTTTTGCAACTTTTGTGGGTATACGTGGGTTGTAATGGTGCAGCTAGCGTACGTACATGAGATATAGTGGTGTAGAAAGCATACATACGCAGGCAGTAATGGTGCAGGGCGCGTACATCTTCAAAAATAATGGTTTTTAAGAAGAGATTTCAGTGATAGCTTGGAAAAAATGGAAAGTAAGATGGCATGATGCCAGGTATGCATGTATGGTGAAATTTAGGGTTATAACAGGCACACTGGACTTTTAATAATTGTTTGGGCACTCTGGCCTCTCAGCATTGTAACAATACATTATTTAAAATGGGGGTTCAAAACCTAGGGTGTTACACTTGGGCTCGATGAATTGGCCCTGGAGATCCTTATAAAGTTGAATAGTTGCCTCAGCGTCGAGGGATGTGACCTAAGAGGTTGTCATATCTATGATGTTGAGTTGCTTGAAGAGGGGTTTGACAACAGCTTTTATGTCTGACAGATAAGTATAACAATCCATAGTCATGTCATCCATCAAAGTGACCAAATATCGCATTTTTTTTGCTTATCCCTAGCTAAAGTGCTCCTTCATTCATGTGGAAAGAGAATGCATTGTAGCAATGCGGTCTTTGGGAGGAAACGAGCCCATGTCCTGCTTTTTTTGCACAACCTCAACCTCTACTGCGTGAGTTTGATCATAGAGATTCATGAGCTCTATATAGATCTGTAAATAATCCCATAATTTGAAGCTTTGAGTGACCGGCTCAGTGAAGCCTTGGGCATGGTTTCCACTCTCCTGAATGGCGATTACCGCCTAAGAAATTTGTTGTTGGATGGTGGTCTCCTCAAACATTAGATATTACATTCATTCTTGAAGATCATGATTTTCTTACTACAGAGAATGAACATGCTCGGTGACAGCTTTCATTTTCTGTGGAGATAGAATATCCAGTTGTACTGGTGCCAGCGGGGAAACTTGGGAGTAGGCCTCATTGAGAGAGGTGATCATTTTGGTATGGTCGCTAAGAATCGATGCATATTGGCCCTGCATTATTGCATGTGCAGCCACTTTCACCATGTGTAGATCCTGTAAAGTTGTCTGGGTCTCTTCCAATTCCTTACGCATGTGGGATTCCCATTGTAAGTGGGATCTTGTGGCGTCATGAATGAAATCCTCTTGATCATAGGTGAGTCATAACTAGTCCTATTCTTGGTGGAGATATTTTTGGCATTCTCCAATCTCATGGATCAGGGAAGTGATAAATTTTTGGAAGTTCGTTGTTGGGACCTTTGACAATTCAAACTCGGTTCTAGTCGAGAATGACGAGATGACCGCGAGTGGAAAGACACTTATGACTCGGTGTGAATAGGCTCCCAGAACCTCGAGGGTTGGATTATCTAAAGATGGATATTCTCGTAAGGATGGAAGAGAAAACTATTGGACCAGAATATGCATCTTCCCCATCATGTCATTTTGGGACACTTGTTATTGGGCTAATTTCATGCAAATCTCTTTCATCAATTTTGCAACTGTAACATACCCATCCACCCACAGGCTGGGGTACGCTACCTTTAAGCTCTCCCTTGGAATTCTTTCTCTTACCGATACCTTTTTAAAATTTAAGGATGCATAAAAGAAAAGAGTTTAGTGACATGCACAGCAATAGTCAGCAATCATGCATAGTCTAAATATTCAATTAAACGATAATTATATATACAGTGGAAATACATTCATATACATGTAAATGATACCATAACAAAGATAAATTATCTTTATGAAAGATGACACCAATTGGCTGCAGACCAAGGACGTTCCACCCAACCATAGAAACTATTGTTCCAAAACTCAACAACAGCATCACCCTCAAGCCAGGGCTATGAATCCACAAGGATGGTTCCACAGTGTTACTTGGCTTCCCAAACTAGTCAACACCCAAGCTCTCATAGGCTTCCCAGCTCTCACAGCAATCCAAGTACCCAGTTCTCTTCTACCCAGCTTGCACCACCCGAGAGAATGAACCTCCACACTTCTCTACCACGCAGTCCCTTAGGCAGTCCTTCTCCTTATTTGGGATCCAGTGCAACTGGTCCAGAATCTATATGTTGAAACTCTCAGGACTCGCAATTGTGAGCAACGTTGGACATAGGCCAATGCATCTCAGACATGAAGGCCTCAATTCATGGCTGGATCACACCAGTGACCACTAAAACCCACCATACTATGGCTAATTCTTCAGCAGTTCGGTTCCCTTTCCCAAGCCAAGATGCAGATGAGGATGGATCAATGAATGGGTAAGTGGGTGCATGAAAGTACGTGAGGGAAATGAAGGAACGTATAGGAAATCAGTGAACAAGCCATCAGTCGAACTCCCCCATCAGACCAAAGGCGGGTTTAAGTAATTTCAGGGGGAATCAAGAACCTCCTGGCCTTCCCCAAGAAGCTCACATAATCGATCCCCTCCCTTAGACAAAAGGGGTAATTAAAATAGGAATAAACAATTAGCCCCTCAATATGCATCTCTTGTGGAATCATAGCCCCCTATAACTCTATTCCTTGTTCATCTAGCAGCCAACGATGTGTTTATTATTAATGATGATCAAAACATTACATTTCTTGGGCATACTGGCCCTTTAATAATTGTTTGGGCACTTAGGCCTCTCAGCATTGTAACAATACATTATTTAAAATGAGGATTCAAAACACGGGGTGTTACATCCCCTCCCCCTTATTTTGGCACTGTCCTCAGTGCATATACAAAATAGAGATCAAAATCTCAAATTTATTCAAAAATCTATGGGTACTTTGCCCGCATGGCATCTTCATGCTCCCAGGTAGAATCTTCAGGACCATAGCAGGTCCACTGAACTTTTACCAGCTCTATAACTCGATTCCAAAGAATTTTTACCTTTCTGCCCAATACTCGTACTGGCTGAACCTAAAAGTCTCTCTGTGTCTTTACCTGAATCAGATGCCAATCAATAACATGGTTAGGATCATGTACATATTTATTTAGTAAATATGTATGAAATACATTATGCACATTCATGGAAGCAAGTAATGCAAGCATGTATGCAACTGGCCCTATTCTATCCAATATTTCAAATGGACCGCAGAATCTGGCTGCCAGCTTTGTACAACTACCCAATTTCAAAGAGATTTTCTTGCGATTCACTTTCAAAAGTACATGCTCCCCTACTTTAAATTCTCTAGTTGTCATGTTCTTTTCTGCATAAACTTTCTGTCTATCCTAACCTGCCTTTACATTCTGCTTGATCTTGACCACCTGGTCTTCCATGTCTTTGAGCAACTCCGACCCAAGTACCACTTTATCTGCTGGGTTGTCCTAGCTTACTGGAGTATCACATTTCCTACCATACAAGGCTTCAAATGGGCTCATTCTCAATGAATCTTGATACCCATTATTATATGCAAACTCAACCAAGTGTAAGTAATCTTCCCACTTAGATGACTTATCCATCACATACATTCTCAACATGTCTTCAATTATTCGATTGACCCTCTCTGTTTTCCCATCCGTCTGGGGATGATATGTTGTGCTAAAGTTTAGATTTGTGCCAAATCCTTTAAACAGTCCCCTCAAGAAATTGGAGGTAAACTTCGTATCTCTTTCTGAGACAATTGTCCTAGGTATCCCATGCAACCTAGCAATTTCCTTCATGAAATTTTTTGCAATATTAGTCATTGTATGTGTTGTCTTCATAGGCACAAAATGAGCAGCCTTTGTTAATTTTTCAACCACCTCCATGATTGAATCATGTTGCTTATTCATTCTCGGTAATCCTATGATGAAGTCCATGGTGATCACTTCCCATTTCTTCTCTGGAATTGGAAATGGTTGTAGCAAACCCATTGGGTGCCTATGCTTAGCATTCACCTTCTGACATTCCATACAATGAGCAATGTAATAAGCAACATCATTCTTCATTCCTGGACAAAAGAACTGGTTTCTTACAGCTGTAATTGTTTTCTAGTAACCGAGGTGTCCAGCATAAGGAACATCATGCATTTCCTTCAGTGCCAAATTCCTCAGTTCTTCGGAACTAGGAACATAGATTCTATTCTTATGCATGAGTAATCCATCTTCCTTTATCTCGTACTCCTTTATTTTCTGTTGAAAATCTCCTTGCTGCAAGTTTTCCTTTACTTGTAGGTAATGCTGATCTGTAACAAGATCATCTAAAATTCTGCTCTTCAAGACTGATTGATGCATACTGATAGCAGTAGCATGTATTATATGCACTCTTCTACTAAGTGCATCGGAAAATTTATTCTCCTTTCCATTAATATGCTTGATATCGAAGTCATATTCACTTAGAAATTTCAAGCATCTTGTTTGCCTGGCATTCAAGGTCAGTTGTTCAAAAAGATACGTCAGGCCAATGTGGTCTGTCCTTAATTCAAATTTTTTCCCCATGAGATAATGCCTCCACATCCTCAAGGCGTGAACAATGGCAGCAAGCTCCAAGTCATGGGTGGCATAGTTCCTCTCATGTTCCTTAAGCTTTCTGGACTCATATCCAATGACATGTCCATTTTGTGTGAGGAATCCCCTAAGTCCTTCCTTACATGCATCTGTACATACCACAAAACTTTTATTTGGAACAGCAATCTTTAACATAGTGCACTAGTAAGTAATTCCTTCAACAGATTAAAATAATTTTCACAATTGAGTGTCCATTCAAATTTAGTTCCCTTATTTTGCAAAGAAGTGATGGGATGAGCAATCTTAGAGAACCCTACTATGAATTGTCTATAGTAGCCATCTAATCACATAAAAGATCTGACGTCTGATACATTTCTGGGTGTTGGCCATCCTCTAATGGATTCGATCTTCTCTGGATCTACTGTTATGCCCTACTCTAAAATAATGTGTCCCAAGTAATGGATCTGATTTTGATAGAAATAACACTTACTCAACTTGGCATACAACTGATGTTCTCTCAGTACTTGCAATACCAGTCTTAAGTGATGTTCATGCTCCTCTTCAAACATATAATAGATAAGTATGTCATCCAGGAATACTATGACAAACTTATCCAAATAATTTTTGAATATTCCATTCATTGAGCACATGAATACAGTTGGTGCATTGGTCAGTCCAAATGGGACCACTAAAAATTCATAATGCCCATACTTGGTCCTAAAGGTTGTCTTATGAATGTATTCTTCCTTGATTCTTACCTAATGGTATCCTACCCTCAGGTCAATCTTTGAGAATATCTTTGCTCCTCTTAGCTAATCAAAGAGGTCATCAATTCGGGGTAGAGGATACTTGTTATTTATAGTGTACTTGTTCAACTATTGGAATTCAATACACAGCCTCAAGGTTCCATCCTTCTTTTTGAAAAAAGTATTGGTTCTCCCCAAGGTGAAACACTTGGACATATGTGCCCTTTCTTCAACAATTCCTCTAACTACATTTGTAATTCTTTTAACTCTGGTGTGCTCATTTTGTAAGGTGTTTTTGACATTGGGGCAGCTCCTGGCACTAAATCAATTGAGAAATCTATATCCCTTCTTGGTGGAATTCCGAATATTTCTTGGAATGCATCTTCAAATTCCTGTAGTACCGAGAAATCTTCAAGGCTTGGCCCCTTTGTATTTTCTGGCTCCTCCACATGAGTTGCATACAACTGACATCCTTTCCTAAAACGTCTTTTTAGTTGTAAGGCTGAAATCTCCCTTATAGAGATGGGTCTTGGAACTCCTTTCATAGTGCTCTGTTTTCCATTTCCATCAAGACATGTAAATGCCTTTTTATGACAATCTAGGATAGCATGATGCTTGTCCAACCAATCCATTCCAATCAGAATATCATAATACCCCAATGGTATGATATTTATATCAATACTAGTATTCACACCATTAAGACTTATGGAACAACTTTTGACCATATCATGGATTCTTCTTTTGGTTCAAGTGGCTAACTGAACCAAACTTGCTTTTCCAAGTTTACTTTTTTCCAAGTGTAATCTATCCACTATATTAGGATCCATGTAACAATGACTTGCTCCTGAATCAATCAAAATAGAAACAGGCTAATTTATGATCTTACCTTCCACCTCGATCATATTGGACTGGTACTCTTCTTGTCAATCATTTAAAGCTTCATAGATTCTTCCGATATCTTTGACTGTTGTAGCCTCTTGGATGTTGTGCACAGTCTTCATTGTCTTTTCTGTGTGGGCAATCCTTGTACAGGTGATCTTCTTTGCATTCCCAACATTGGATTGGTGATCTTCCCCTTTTTCCCAAGGAATCTTCCTTCTTGGAATCTCCCTTAGCATATTGATCTTGATGATTCCTATTAGGCTCATTCCTATTGAAGGGAGGTTTGAATCCTTTCCTCCTCTGATCAGACTTCGCATTTTTCTTGTCCTTCCAATATTTTTGTAGGGATTCTCTTCCCTGGCCTTGCTCATACAGGTATTTATCCTTCCTGATGGCCTCAGTCAAGGTCTTGGGTTCATCATACTTGATTTTTTTTCTTATAAAAGGTTGGAAGTCCACTTAGAAATCTTTGTATTTTCACTTTCTCGTCACCAATGAACCTGACATACTTTAACAATCCCAAGAACTTATTCTCATATTCTTCCATAGTCATGTTTCCCAATCAGAGTTCAAATAACTCCTGAATTTTCTTGTCAAATAAATTCTCTGAGAGGTACTCCTTCTGGAAGTACTTCTTGAATTGCTTCCAAGTGATCCTACTTTCACTAACATGTTCCACTTTCTTCATTTGGTCCCACCATGTTCCAGCTTTCCCGTGTAAATGGTAGGTGGAAATCTTAGCTTCCAGGTTGGATGAATAGTTATGCTACTGAAAATATATCTTGAGCCCAAGAAACCATTCTTCGACATCATCTTCCCTTTCTCCTTCACCCTCGAAGGAAGGTGGCTTGAGCTTCCTCATCTCTCCTTGCAAACTATCTACCTCTTGTTTCCTTCTTTGGTGTCTGATAGAAGACACCTCTGGATTGCTTACGGGATCTTCCGATGCATAAATCTTTCTTTCTGAGTAAGGAGGTGAGTGGTTTCCATGACCTCTATTGACACTTCTAGAATAACCAACTCTTCCATGATCATCCCTTCTTTCATGGCACTTGCCTTATTTCTCTTGTCTTGAGTTTGATCCCTTCTTTATTTGTCTCTGAAACTGATTTAAGCTCTGCAACACTCAAGAATTTATCTAACTTTTCTTTCTCATAAGTCTCTCATTGTATGCTTTGTAGCTCTTCCATCTTCAGGCTTATTACCGTTTCTATTAACGTTTCCTGCTCTCCTTTTTCCTTGTGTCCATTGGACTCTATCTCTTCATTACCAACTCTGGTATTCTGGCCTTTGGCCTCTTTATCATGATTGTAGGTTTCCTCACCTTCTTCCATTTCCTCAATATGCATCATGAGTTGATATGTTTAAACCCCTTAATTCTGCAAAATGTGCAAGCGACCATTTTGTTAGAATTATGCATATGATAAAAAAAAATTGCCAAACCATGCTACAGGTCTCTTTCTATTTATTTTTTTCATGGAGATCATATCCCCATTCTCCAAGAATAATAGTGTCATGTTATCCTTGGCTAACACAAAAATTCATCCTACACAAGTGCTTCCTTCAAACCACCTTCCCAGGTGGCCACGACTAGAAACCGCGGCTAAATCGTTCCTTAGTACTTTTTTGTCTCGAAGACAGCCAATTCGGCCCTTAGCACTCCTTCCCTCAGCTCTCAATCTGCATATGACCACGGCCATGACCCTGCGCTTAGCTGAAAAATCGCTTGTCCAGATCTTCGGGACTTCAGAACTTTCAGCCAGGACCAGATCAATGGTCCTCGTCCTCTTTCATGATCAACAATCAAGATCCACTTCGGGACTCCACACTTTGGGAGTCTCAAATTTCCTTGCTTGCCTCCTCCTGGAATGATTTTACCTGGATTTCATGATCTGTCGATGGTTTTCCTCCCACAGATCAGCGATTGTGAATCGCTTCGGTTGTTCAGGCTTCAGAAGTTTCAAACTTTCCTCCTGCACTTTCTTCCAGAGTGCTTTCACCCAAATTCGACGATCCTTCGATGTGTGTCTTATGGAAATCAACGGTCGATATGTACTCTGGCCTTCGGGAGTTTTCGACCCAACACAACCTATCACATATTTCCCCTCTGGAGTGCTGAGTCGCTGGACTGCACCATCTGTCGCCATGTGGAAAAATACTGGAAGCGGACACGTGTCCCAATCAAGCGGGTTCCACATGTCATGTTCTAACTGACTTTTCAATACTCCAAATGCTCAAAACGTGCTGACATGTGGCTTACATCCCATGTGTCCATGTCATCCCAGGTGACGTCTTCAAGCCATGTCACTTTGGAAATTCCAATATCCACATCACCTCTAGGTGACGTCATTGTGCCCCATCACTTTAGCTCTTCGGGCTTCGGGACTTCGATATTTTCCATACTGGCACACTTCCAATTCTCCCGAACTCCAATTTACCGAACTGGCCAATCTGTTGCCATGTGTTCTCTTGGATCAGACAACTAAGATTCACTTCGGGTCTTCACCCAGAGTCCACGGATCTGCACCACGTTTCCTCCTTATTCTTACGGTTGAGGCTTACTTCAGGTCTTCAGACTTTGGAAATCTCAAATTTCAAAACTTATATGGCCCCACTGGATTTTATTCGAAGCCCTGGATCTGGTGATGCATGGATCTCGGCAGATCAATGGCTAAGATCCTTTCGGGTCTTCGAGTTTTGGAAATCTCAAATTTCAAACCTCCTCAAAGTACATTGGATTATGTCGTGTGTCCTATTGAATTGGACGGTTGAGGCTTACTTCAGGACTTCACTAGAAATCCACAGATTTACGCCACGTCTCTTCTGGATCAAACGGCCTAGATTCACCTCGGACGATCCAACGCTTGAGATTTACTCCGGACGATCTGGCGACTGATATCTATTTCATATGATTGGACGATCAAGATTTACTTTGGCTCTCAGGGATTTGGGAGTTTCAAATCTCAACTGAAAACCTCTCGAATAGATTTCTCTAGAGTTACTGATTTTCTGACACGTACCTCTTGGTGATCAACAGTGAGGATCTACTTCAGCTATTTCACCTCCTCCTCATCCACAAACTTCTGGAGTTGTGGCTCTCACACCACCTGTCTCTCCTTAATGGTGGACGACCCCAAACTACTTAGTCTATATGGAGGTTCGATGTTCAAGCCCTAACATGTCACATCACTTACTACCTTTCAATTTGCGGGGGCACGCATCAGCGGTTTGGAGTAACCTGATTTATGCCCCGCAATTCTCCTGACGCTGACACGTAACCCCTTGGTGAAACTGTGGTTTGGATTGCAGGACCACCTTGGGAAATTATCTCTCGTGCAACTTGGTTCCCCACAATGCCTCCTATCCATTGATCTCATTCTCCAATGGGATCTGACGGTGGTGACCTTAACCCTTGATTCCTTTTCATTGGACGATCCCTGTTCACCTGTCCTCCGATCCAACGATCACAGATCTCTCCTGATCCTATAGTGTTGATCACTCCTGAATTCGAAGGGGATGGTCATGATCCTTCAAACCCCTTACAACAGGTCTCTGGTGATCTAACTCCTGCATATATTCTGCAATACCATTCCTCCTAATCTTTTCAACTCCACGGTTAGAGTTTGATCTCTAACCATGAGACTCTGACCAATAGACCCGACCTGGTGTTTCAAATAGAAGCTCTGATACCAAACTGTAACATACCCAGCCACCCACAGGCCAGGGTATGCTACCTTCAAGCCATCCCTTGGACTTCTTTCTCTTACCGATACCTTTTTAAAATTTAAGGATGCATAAAAGAAAAGTATTTAACGACATGCATAGTAGCATAGTAGTTTAAAGATTCAATTAAACGATAATTATATATACAGCGAAAATGCATTTATATACATGTAAATGATATCATAACAGAGAACACTTATCTTTATGAAATATGACACCAACTAGATGCAAACCAAGGATGTTCCACCCAATCGTAGTCACTATTGTTCCAAAACTAAACAGCAGCGTCACCCCCGAGAAAGGGCTATGAATCCACAAGGATGGTTCCAGATTGTTACTTGGCTTCCCAAACCAGTCATCACCCAAGCTCTCATAGGCTTCCCAGCTCTCACAACAATCCAAGTACCCATCTCTCTTCTACCCAGCTTTCACCACCCGAGAGAATGGACCTCCACCCTTCTCTGCCATGCAATCCCTCGGGCATTCCTTCTCCTTATTCGGGATCCAGCACAACTGGTCTAGAATCTCAATGTTGGAACTCTCAGGACTCGTAGTTGTGAGAAACGCTAGACACAGGCCAATTCATATTAGACATGCAGGCCTCAAGTCATGGTTGGATCACACTAGTGACCACTACAGCCCACCATATCATGTCTAATTCTCCAGCAGTTCAGTTCTGTTTCCCAAGCCAAGACGTGGATGAAGATGAATCAATGAATGGGTAAGTGGGTGCATGAAAGTGCGTGAGGGAAATGAAGGAACGTATAGGAAATCATCGAACAAGCCATCAGTCAAACCCCCCCATCAGACCAGAGGCGAGTTTAAGTAACTTCAAGGGGAATCAAGAACCTCCTGGCCTTCCCCAATAATATCACATAACCGATCCCCTCCCTTAGACAAAAGGGGTAATTAAAATAGGAATAAACACTTAGCCCCTCAAGCCCCCTCTCTTATGGAATCATATCCCTTTATAACTCTAGTCATTGTCCGTCTAGCAGCCAACGATGTATTTATTATTAATGATGATCAAACCATTACATTTCTTGGGCATACTGGCCCTTTAATAATTTTTTGGGCTCTCAGGACTCTCAGCATTGTAACAATACATTATTTAAAATGGGGGTTCGAAACCCGGGGTACTACAACAACCTACCGGATTTGAGTGGGAGAACCCTCCTCGAGTTGCTTATGTGACCTTTTGTGCTAGTGTTTATTGGCCCCAAATGGGGGTTTGGACAGAGATGCAACCAAGGTGGACTCTTCTACAATGGGGGTTGGTCATGGTGGAGGTGAAGGATCGCGTTCGAACCCTTTGTCAATGGTTATTTGAGCTAGGATCTTAGTGTTGGACACCCCCTTTCTCTTTTTCATTGCGACATTGTCTACATCATACCCAATCCCATTATTAGAATGGGTAGGGGAGTGGGGAGATTCTGAATTAATGGTCATTTTTGTTGGCTTATCTCCCTCTGTTGCAATCGTGGGTTGGTCCTGAGAATTATTTGACATGATTTCAAATTTAGATTGTATATCTAAGAAGGGAGGATGGTATTGGGCTTACCATTGTTCGACTCCCATGATAATATATCTTTCCATAATACAAAAGGGAAGTACGAATTTCAATTTCCCTGTAGCTACAAGAGGAAAGATAACCACATTATGGAAGTTACATGTAAAATTAAGATGATGTTCATATGTATTGAATATGTGGAATGGGATGCAAACTTGCTCGACAGATGCATTGATCAGTTGGGTGTACCATTGCTTGAATTCTTTATAAATGGCATCAAGTTCCTCGACCTACTTGGAATGTTGGAGCAGTTAGAACCTAGGAATGAGAAATGAGGGGGAAGTCACCATATCGATTTCAAATCCAAGGGGTGGATTCCATAGTTTCATACCCATCAATAAAAGGACCCAACTATAATGAAACTCCTTCGCCTCATCCTGGGCATTCAACAAGGCAATGACAAATTTCTTAAATAGGTAAGGGGCCCAAGCCATATAATGCCCATCAACAAAATTCTCGGCCACCAGAATGACCATAATTCGACATTCTTCCTTTCGGCATTTGCAAACAAGCTTGCATGCAATGAGCTGAGTTGTGAATTGGAATGTTCAATAATTTATTCCATAGATGAGAACGTCATGTTTTCCTCTTCGTGTGTCGTATTTAGAATACACCTCCTCTAGTGGTGCATCCATTTATTTAAGAGTGTTGGTTGGATTCTCATCAAAACTGGGAAAACCAGAGACTCTGTGTATAAATGTTTGTTCAATGAGATACAGTTGGTCCAACCAAAGGTATCCCCTTTGTACACTGGTGAGGAGAAACCGAACACATGACCGCATAGCCTTGGTTCAGCCGAAGTGTGGAAATTTAAGAAGGGTTAGGATCTCAAATCTCTTCAAGGGTTGTGCTCATTCTTGTATGACCATTTATCCTTTCCATCATCACACTAAATGACCTCTGTGTATCGATCAAGCTAAAGTTCACAAAATTGATGGGTGTCATGGACATTGTAATCAACACACTTGTGGAAGGGTAATTTTCTGAATGGAAGGCCTTCAATTAGGACTTTGTGGGGAAGTACAGGATCAGGAAGAAAATTTTCCTTCAAGGACTTAGACTTTGTCCATGATTTGGTTTGGCTAGATGAAGCGATCTCAGAATTAGTGGTAAAGGTGTGGGAACCTTTCTATAGATTGGGATGTGGGATTGGTGACAATCTATGTTCCGACCATATGGAAAGAGGATATGCAGCACAGAGAAAATAAAAAAACAAAAAATGGTAAGGAAGTGGAAGGTGCAGGGGTTTGAATTGAATGGATCCCTAGTGAAACTTGTTGTTCACGCATGCAAATTCATTATCTCATCTTTTCGTTGAGTTGGTTGGTACTCTTCCCCAGTCCGGTCGTTGGGATCGGTATCTATGTAATGAGTATGTCCATTGATTTTGATCCATCATACCGATATGATCCAAATTATTCCTCGCACTCCTCTGCAGAGATGTGCACACACCTCCTTGTTGTGACTTCATGTAGTTTTTCCTTCCACCTCTGCATGGCATCCTCATAATACATGTCATAAGACTTGACACTCCTCCAACTTAACTCTTCATCTACGATGGGGTTGATGTATTCCTTCCTATGTCTTGTAATCCTATAAATATTTTCAATTACTGAGCTCCATGCATCCTCATCCATGGGCTCATTATACCAATCACCCTCATATGGATCTAGAGGTGCAACCACGCGCAAGGTCTCAGTTTTAAAGGAAATCTGCCTCTTCTTCAATTTTAACACCGCATTATTGTCAAAGGCCCAGTTAATACCTAGCAATGAAAGATATGGATCATATTCATCTATAATCTCTATGATCTCAAATTAGGCCTTTGTTTTCACTCCTATGTTTACTTCAAATTGCTCCAGGAAGCCTATTGGGTAGATTTTATATCGATTGGCCAATCGGAGTTGGATGGGTGACCAGACTAACTTTGGTTTTCCCATCACATCCCAAGATTTCTTCCACAAAATATTCACGTTGGATCCTATATCCAATGTGACTTCATCCATGTCATAGCCTACAAGCTCTGTTGTCATCTTAAATTCTCATCCATTTCACTTTTTCTTTCTGACCTAACACACATCTCTTTCCAGTAGATGGGTTGAAATGATCTCCTCTACTCCTTATTCTTTCATGCAAGTAGCTAACATCTAGGTTAACTTGCAACCTTTGAATCTTTAATCAACCACAAACAACAGTGTAAGAACGTACCTACTTGATCTTCGATGTTTTCCCTACAACCTAAGTCACACAAGGCTTCTACATGCGTTGTATGTCACAACTCCTCCTAGCATTATTCTTCATATGATTTTTTATCATCACATCGCAGCTCAGGTTTTCTACAAGCATCCTCTATCAATCTTTGGGTCGCACATTATATTTCTTCATGCATGTGAGCCTCCTCCAAGGATATTTAGGTTTCACCCTACAATTCCTCACACGTGCGATCTTCCTTCAGTGACCTTTGTGTTTCCCACTATACCTCTTCACAAATCCAAGCTTATTCCAGTGACCTTTGTGTCACCCTATGCACTTCTTCCAAGATCCAAACCTCTTCAATTGACCTATGAGTCACATGTTACAGCTCCTCATCCACTCTTTCTTCTTCCATTTCTCTTTGTGCATCATGCAGAAACTGATTCTGTTGATAAACATCAAAATTTGGAAGGGGATAAGGTTCCCTTCTTATCTTTCCATCCATCTTTTGACCTAAGCCTTCACCATGCTCAAAGTTTGATCCTCTCTTTTCCCCTTTTCAAGCTACTACTTGTATGTCAGCCTCCTCATTCTTATTATTTTTCTTGTGTGACTTGGCATGCACCATGTTACAATTAGTCTTCTTTTCCTCCCACTTCTTCAGTAAGCCTGGATAGTCTTCAGTGACATGCTAAGGACTATAACAATATGCACAGAGAAGGTGCATTTTGGTACAAAATCGTGAGATATGAACAATATCACTGCAATTAAAATATTTGGAGGGTATACCTCCCCCTACACGATATCCTTGACCATGATCATGCTCCTCCTATACCTAGAATTCATCACAGGTATTGTCTTACATTAACTGGAGTGAGCGATAGTTATTGACATCATGCCCAACGAATTTACAAAACTCACAGAATGGAGTGTGAGTCGTTGTTTGGTACTTCTACAAGGTTGGGTAGTGGGGTGGCACATGGCCCCTTTGCATATTTCACATCATTCTGTCTGCCCAGATGGAAATGGACTCGGAGCACCTTTCACCACATAATTTGGAAGGACAGGGCACTCGTCTCTATGATGCCCCTCAAAGAGAAATGTGGTACACCATGCATTCTCATGCATGGATTTTTTCTTCTTCATGTCTTGCATCTACATATTTAGGTTAGCTAGTTACGAATGAACATGTTAACACTCGGAAATTTCTTTGGGTTGTATCAAATAAAACCCCAAGGTAACTATTTCAACCAACTTTGGATGGTATTCTGACCTATACAACCAAAGAGGGCTCTCTCGGATGTCTAATGACTATTAATAACTCAAAGAATTCATCAATAAATGCACAGAGGTTAGATTCTACAATAGGACATGTTTGTTTTTTTTTTTAAAGGGTTGGTAGGAAAAACAAGGAAAAGGTATCAATGGGAAATGGAGTCAAGGCCTAAATTTCAATGTTTTTACAGTCAACAACTTGTTGGTTTCTTTTTGCAGATTTGAGGCAAAATAGGTGTTATGATCAGCAAATAAATGATATGAAATGAGATATGGAAAGGAGAAGAAATCACACTACACTACAGTCATCAATCAGTGGATGAATCTCCAGTGCATATTTAGAAGAAAGGACACGAAGATTAATTATAAACAAAACATCAAATGAATATGAATTATGTAAAAGTAACCATTAACACATAACAAGCATCATCAGTGTGAAAGGAGAATCAAAGATGGATGAATTCCTACCACTTACTCTCAGAAAATGCTAGCAGAAAAACATAATCATGGAAATTATATACAAGAAACACATATTGAACATAAACATCATGATGAATCTCAAATTTTAGAAAGAGGAAACTTATGCATTAACTTCAAAGGAATAAACAAGTCTTGATCTGCAATACAATAATGCTCTTTTCCCAAAACGAGTCCACCCCTTTAGCTCTCATAGCTTCATGAAATATATGCAAAAAATATCTTCTTATGCTGCCAAATTCGAATCCTAACAGCCTTCCTAGGTTAAGAAATAGTTACAAATCTCTTGGCAACAAAATTTGAACTAATTGCTGAAAAAGAGGAGTCAAAGTTGACTCATTAATTACAAGATAATAATAGATAAATATTCTTTTGAAACCATATCCTAATGATCTTTGACCTATGGTGTTCGTTGTAGATGAGATGTCACTCTTTCCTACCTTTCCTTGCTGATCTGGAGGCATTCCAGAAGCTCTATCACAATTGCACAGCAAGTCTGTTGCGCAACAGTAACCTACAGCAAAAACGCAGCAGATTGCACAGCAAACTGGGAAAATAGGGGTCAAAGATGACATGATATCTCCCGAATAAAAATAGATTTTTCAAAACCGGGATATTTTTTTGTAGATGAACATGTTCTTGAGAAAAACCTCTCTCATTTTTCTAAAATTCCTCTCCAGACTCTTGGGATCTGTGCCCAAAGATGATGACCAAAACATTAAATGCTCAAATATGGAAAAATGGGTTGTAAAGATTCATTCGAATATCCCAAACTATGACACTTGTTGCAAATCTGAGAGAGGTTTTTATTATTTGGTATGTCCTTGACAAAAACCTCTCTGGGATTTTCACAAATCCTCTCCAGTTGGTCAGAAAGTGATCTTGAAGTTGACCAATAAACCATTCATTTGCGTAGCGTGCCCTATAGCCTGTGCACAGCAAAATCCTCTACGCAGTGCGCAGCAAATGAAAGTAGCAGAAAAATTTGCGCAGCAAGGAACAGTAGCAGGAAACTCGACACAGTGATGAGGATGGATAGGGTTTATTTCAAATGAAGTAAAGTTGGTTATTTGAAAAGAAAATTTGTTTCAGAGGCTAAATTGCAATGGGCTCCAAGAAAGGCTCTTAAATAGTGATTGAAACAAATGGAGAATGCGCAGAAAAAAATATAGTGAAAGGTTTGCGTAGGGAATATCAACACGCAAGGTTTGCGTAGCGACTGGTAGCACTCACAGCATTTGCGTAGCGACTAGAGTTTTGTAGTAGAGAGTTTTGGAGCTTGTTGGAGAGGCTATGGACGATGCGCAGGTCTTGGAGGCGATGGAGAAAAACAAAAGGTGGCCAATAATCATGCTCGAATGGATAAGGGATGAAATTTTGAAAAGGGAAGTGGTTATCCATAGTGACAAGACATTTCAAGGCAAGTTAGGGATTTGCGCAGTGGGTACACTTTTGAAGTTTGCAACGGTACAAATGACATGGAGTGTCATGATCATTCCTTCTCTGACCTCATGAAAGGTGATGATGAACCATAATACATTTTGACATGACATTCACCCTAACCTATGGCTCAACCTTAGCACATAATTTCCCACTTTTTAATGTGATTCAAGACTTAGGAAAGTGGACCATTACAAATTGAACATGATGGACTTCACACTCTTGACTCTTCTAGGAAATCCTTGATTTTCCCAAGATCATGGCATGACCTTGAAAACTTTGGACAAACCTCTAACTCTAGCTATGAAAATCATGGTGCTAACAACTGGCTCCAATGGGGATGCTATCCTCCCAGTGAGGTAGCAAAGAACTCGTAGACCCTGTGCCTATCCATTGGGTTTCTTCCAAACTCAACTTTCCAACTGTAACTTATAACCTGCTCTCTTGTTGACCTAAAACCAACCCCACTAAAATCCAAACCTTATCTGTTCCACCACAAACTTATTCTACAACTAAACCAAAACCATACTGAAACTAGAAACTAAAAAAATGTTGAAATAGATGCTCACCATGTTGAGCTTATTCACACTCCTACCTACTATAATTTGTAAGAAAATTTGTTGAATCAAGTAATTTCGTATTTCCAATAAAGACAATCAAGTATCTTCTCACATAAATTGACTTCTTGATTGTGCAGAATTGACCCTGGAACATGTGATGACAAGGGTAATTTATAATAATTATGTTTCTCACATTGGAGACATGGTTGTGAATTTAAATTGAAGAATCCTTCCATATATTCATCTATAGGGTCATAAAAATCATGGATGTTTCGTTGATTCCCAAAGCAGTCTACAATCTGGTTATCATGCATGAATTGTTCATGTGTATCTTATACTTACACATACTGCTTCAAGTGTGGATTCTCAAACTTATTTCCAGACACAAAACATTTCTCAATCTCGACATCTACAGGCAGTTAAAAAGGATCTTCAAAATACAAGCTTTGATAGTGAAAGTCTTGGGACTGAATTTGACCCTCTAAGGCCTCAAGATCATTCTCGAGTTTTTCAACAAACTCTTCTAAGAAACTGACCTTATCTTCATAATAACATTTACATGTCTTCAAATACATGGGTAAAAAATTTGAGAAAGCCTCTTCGACTTGATCATCATCAAACATGTCAAAATATTCTTTAAAACCCTCAATAGAAATAGGATTTTCTACTAACTCTTGTTTTTCCATCCATGTTTCCAAGAAGACAATCCAAAAATATGTTATAGATCTAATAGACCTAACAGAGAAACCTTCATCCCAACCTTTACACTTTCCTTGGAATGAATCATAAAACAGTCTAAGGAAAACATCTTCTTGTTTGACTCTAAGAAGCTCAGTGAAATCAAGAAAATTCGATAAATGCTTCAAAGTCAAACTCAAATCTTCACCATTAAATTTTTCACCATTCCTTAAACATAATCCATCTTTTGGTAAAGAATTTGGAAAACCATAAATCTATGAAAATTCCAAACATGCATACCTTGAAACAATTGTAGCAGCATCTGAGTTCTTCATCAAATCCAATGGAGTCACTAGTACCTTATTCAAACTTTAAAACCTTCAGACAATGGAGTCGTCATTGATATTCTAACATTTGGATACAACTTATAATGGATTTGTCAGGTGGATGATTTACAACCTCTTTGTGTCTAACTGTAGTCCACCATCAACAATCAGATCTAAAATTTGTCCTTTATCCCAAGGAATATTTCACCTTCAGTACCCGACAATGGCGCCAAAATTTTAACGCTCGGAAATTTCTTTGGGCTATATCAAAGAAAACCCCAAGGTAATTGTTTCAACCAAATTTAGATTGTATTCTAACCTATACAACTAGAGAGGGATCTCTCAGATGTATAATGACTGGTAATAACTCAAAGGATTCATCAATAAATGCACAGAGATCAGATTCTACAATAGGATAGGTTTTTTGTTTTTGTTTTAAAAGGGTTGGTAGGACAAACAAGGAAAAGGTACCATTGGGAAATGGAGTCAAGACCTGAATTTCAATGTTTTTGCAGTCAACAGTTCGTTGGTTTCTTTCTGCAGATTTGAGGCAAAATAGGTGTTATGCTCAACAAATAAATGATATGAAATGAGAGATGGAAAGGAGAAGAAATCCCACTACACTACAGGCATCAATTAGTGGATGAATCTCTAGTGTAGCCTTAGAAGAAAGAACACAAATATTAATTACTAAATAGAGCATCAAATGAAGATGAATTATGTAAAAGTAACCATTAACACATAACAAGCATCATCGGTGTGAAAGGAGCATCAAACATGGATGAATTCCTACCACTTTCTCTCAAACAATGCTAGCATAAAAACATAATCATGGAAATGATATACAAGAAACACATACTAAACATAAACATTGTGATGAATCTCAAATTTCAGAAAGAGGAAACTTCTGCATTAACTGCAAAGGAATAAACAAGTCTTGATCTACAGTATAGTAGTGCTCTTTTTCCCAAAATGAATCCCCCCCCTTTAGCTGCCATAGCTTCATGAAATATATATAAAAAATATCCTCCTATGCTACCAAATTCAAATCCTAACAGCCTTCCTAGGTTAAGAAACAGATACAAATCTCTTAGCAACAAAATCTGAACTAACTGCTGAAAATGAGGAGTCAAATTTGACTCATTAATTACAAGATAATAATAGATAAATCCGATTTTGAAACCATATCCTGATGATATTTGACCTCTGGAATTAATTGTAGATGAGATGTCATGATTTCCTACCTTTCTTTGATGATCTGGAGGCATTGCAGAAGCTCTATCACAATTGTGCAACAAGTTTGTTGTGCAACAGTAACCTACAGCAAAACGCAGCAGACTAGGAAATATGGGTCAAAGATGACATCGTATCTCCCGAATAGAAATAGATTTTTCAAAACTGAGAGATTTTTTTGTATATGAACTTGTTTTTGAGAAACACCTCTCTCAGTTTTCCAAAATTCCTCTCCAGTCTCTTGGGATCTGCACCCAAAGATGATGACCAAAACATTCAATGCTTAAATCTGGAAAAATGAGTTGTAAATATTCATTCGAATATCCCAAAATATGACACTTGTTGCAAATATGAGAGAGGCTTTTATTATTTGGTTTGTCCTTGACAAAAACCTCTCTGGTATTTTCAAAATTCCTCTCCAGTTGGTCAGAAAGTGATCTTGAAGTTGACCACTAAACTAGTCATTTGTGTAGCGCGCCCTGTAGCCTATGCACATCAAAATCCTTTGTGCAGTGCGTAGAAAATAAAAGAAGCATAAAAATTTGTGTAGAAATGAACAGCAGTAGGAAACTCAGCATAGCTACGAGGATGTCTAGGGTTTGGCTCAAATGAAGTAAAGTTGTTTATGTGAAAAGAAAATTCGTTTCAGAGGCTAACTTGCAATGGGCTCCAAGAAAGGCTCTTAGACAGTGATTGACACAAATGGAGAATGTGTAGCAAAAATCAGAGTGAAAGGTTTGTGTAGAGAATATCAACACACAAGTTTTGTGTAGTGACTGGTATCACACACATCATTTGTGTAGCAACTAGAGTTTGTGTAGCAGAGATTTTTGGAGCTTGTTGGAGAGGTTATGGATGATGTGCAGGTCTTGGAAGTGATGGAGAAAAACAAGAGGTGGCCAATATTCATGCTCGAATGGATAAGGTTCGAAATTTTGAAAAGGGAAGTGGTTATCCATAGTGACAAGACGTTTCAAGGCAAGTTAGGGATTTACGCAGCGAACTTTTGCAACGGGTACACTTTTGAAGTTTGCAACGGTACAAATGACATGGAGTGTCATGATCGTTCCTTCTCTAACCTCATGAAAGGTGATGATGAACCATAATACCTTTTGACATGAAATTCACCCTAACCTATGACTCAACCTTAGCACATAATTTCCTACTTTTTAATGTGATTCAAGACTCAGGAAAGTGGACCATTACAAATTAAACGTGATGGACTTCACACTCTTGACTCGTTTAGGAAAGCCTTGATTTTCCCAAGATCATGGAATGACTTTGAAAACTTTGGACAAATCTATAACTCTAGCTATGAAAATCATGGTGCTAACAGAACCTATGCTAACCCGGTTGATGTCTTTGTGCCTCCATGTATAGCTTCCAAGAGCATCACAATTTTGACTACCTCTTCCTGAGTCGTCACCATTTTTTGGGTGAGTGGGACTCATATATGGGGGAGTAACCTTGCAATAAACCAATCTTTGTGTTTCACATCCTATATTTAGAACGTTAGCCTATCCAATAATATTTTAAATTGTTGGTCATAGTCCCAGAGAGTTTCTCCTTCCTTTTGCTTCATCTCTTTTATTTATGTGATACATTGAGATTATGACTTAGGCTTATAGAACTCCCTAAGTAGATCCTTACTAATATCATCCAGGGACCTTTCCTGTCCCACTGGTGCAGTAGCCTTATACTTCATATACCACATCAAGGCTCTGTCTCTGAACATGGTCTCCAGCTGCACGATTTTGGATGCTTTGTCTGTGATTATCTTCACAGACCAAATTACTTCACATGTAAACCAGTGTTTCTCTGTATCATCCTTACCCGTTTCATGGAACACGGGTAGTCTCATTGTGTTGTCTTGAGTTTCCATCTTCAAACTCGGTCTAGTTCCTCTTTTCTAACTATTAGGGGCTTGATTTTTCTACACCATTATTACTTGGGGTAAAGTATCGTTGACTTCACCTTCTTCTTCACTTGTCTCTTCATTTCTCTCTTCTTCTTCTCTTCCTTCTACTCCAATATATTCATTATCTATTGTGTTTTATTCTTTACTAAAAATGCACAAGGGGAGTGGTACAAAGGGGGGGTAATTTCATCTTCTTCTAAAACTTCTTGTGAGGTGACCCAGATATTTATCTACTCATTGTCGTGCAAGATGATATACTATTGTAAATTAATCTCCCCCACCACTAGGGGAGCCTCCATATTCCTCTTCTTCTGGAACACCAACACTCTACACTCTACCTTCGTGTCCTAATTGTGCACCAAAAATGTGCTCTTTGTCTTCCACATTGACCTACACAATACAAATCTACGCTTTATCTCCCGGTTTGATATATGCACTGCCACTTTGCGTGCAATCTTTCTCTTCGAACAACACACTCCTACTGAGCATGCCATCCTCTCTTCTTACCAATGCACCACTACTCTGCACTTCATCTTCCTCTAAGATTGAGGCACTCTGCAGCAGCCAATGGGTACAGACTTTTTCACCTAGGTCTATACTAGTATCACTACTGGTATCCCTACTAGACACGATATCCTCTACACCATGCCTCTTTGCATGTCTATCCTCATTTGTGATCCACTTTGGCATAGCATACTCTTCCACACTACCACCTGGTGTGGTTTATTTTCTCTTCATCTTGGACCCGACCCCTCATCACGTGCCCCTAGCCATTTCTTTTCCACCTCTCACTTTCGCTCTTCATCTTATCTCAAATCTTCTTGCATACCTCTCAGATATTTTTCTCCTCTGCTCTTCTGGTTCCATTCCCTACCTCACCTCATCTCTAAAAATTTTGGATCCTCCTCAATGGATCCATCTTCTCTCTGAATTTCCCCTGTCTTTGCAAACCCCCCCCTCCCCACCAGCTCTAGGGGAGTTTACTCAACTATTTGATCGGGCTCCATGCGCATCAGCTCCTTATCCACAAACAACAGTTTTATCCAAAGAGAAATTTCTTCCAGCATCCACCTTCTTTTTGCTTTTGCAAACTTTCTTCCAGCATCCACCTTCTTGATCCTTCTGCAAACTTTCTTCCAGCCTTGTTGAAATAATCGATGTATTCCACGAAGAATTCAAAAATGTAGCCTTCTTTTACCTGAGCAAACCATAAGTCTATATCCCAAGTCCATTTATTGTCCAACACTTTCAATTCTTCAAGCTTGGCTTGATCCCAAGCTAGTGGCTCCAATGGCCACACCAAAGAATTGGTAGCAGCTTACCTTTGTAGTCATTCATGCAATAGACAAGGAAATTCAGCAAAGAAAAGCTCATGCATATCTGAGTAAATATGCCTTTCTTTCCATTGCTTAGCATTTACCCTCAATCCATGAGTCTCTCATGGGTTGAACTCATTTTCTTTTTCCTTGACCCAATCTTGAATTTCCTCCTTCGATGGATTCCACCTCATTTACTACCTTCATCATTCCTGATAAGAATTTCAAGTCCCATAAATGGAACCATTTGTTTGGCATTTTGATCCACACTTAAACGTGTCCTTCTTAACACTGGGGATTTTATACCTAGGGTTTTTCCAAATTTATCCAACAAAAACCCTAGAGAATCGATATATCAATACTCGGCCAAGGTCAAGGAATGTCTCACCCAATATGTAGAGAGGATCACAGAGACCATAAGGTCTTGTGACATGGATGAAGGATAAACACACAAAAATTCATCGAGATTGGCATCCATCCAACTCATATATTACAAACTATTAGGACTAAGAATTAAAAAAATACGCACATATATTCAACTCATACATGATAGACATAGAATGAATCAGAACTAACACATCTTTATTACTAGATCCATTCCATCACAACAGAGGTATAGAGTGTGCAGGACATATGCATATAACAGCCATAGAACTTCAAATATTCTCTATATAAATCCTCATAATTATATGGCATAGACCCCCTTCCCTCCAAAGGGCTGCTTGACCTCTCGGTCTTGGATCGTTTGAATTTTTGAGTAGGAACGACTCCTTGGGTTCCCATGGGCACCCGAAACAACTCTAACCACACACACAGGTTTCCTCCACAAGAGACCACGACTATGACCATGGGTTTTACCTCTTCATGGTTCGGACTTCGAGGATATCCCAAATCCCTTTCTCCGCTTCTCCCAAAACGCTTTGCTCCGAGGTTCCAAACTTTTGCCACGTGTCTCCTCGGATCCGCTGGCCCCACTACGTTCAAAATTCATGACCTCGCGAAACTATAGGAATTCCACCCGAAATATATGATCTTTTGATTCCCAAACTCCCTAATCCATTACCACGTATTCCGTCATGACCAATGGTCAAGATTGAATCATGACTTCGGGATTCACGACTTTTCTTTCACCAATTCTCAAACTTGTCAAACTCCGAAGTAACTTGAAACACCCCACGGCTATCTTCCATGTAGCTTTACCAGATCTAATGGTCTGGAATTTTTCACCTTCCTCCAAGAATGAATCTCGCATTCATTGACTCTCGGTGAAGACTCCAGGGACTTCTCTCCTTGAAGATTTATGTCGCTCTTCCTCCTAAGCTTTAACTTCCTCAGTTTGTTCCTTTGAACAATCTCTTCGACACATAGTCAAATTCCTAGTCTTCACACACCTTGCAATAGACTTTCATCCACCATTCTGCTCCTTCTCGTGGATGGCTTCACACCCCTTGTGACTATTTTCCAACCGCTTTTGTCTCCCGTCACTGAAATCACGCTATCCTCTCTGAGTTTTCAAGTCTGAAAACTCTGTCACGCGCCCCTTGCAGATGTTAATGCACTCCTTGCACACATATAAGTTTCTCTATCTCTTCTAAGATTCGATTTGAACAGACTCGGTCACACACTCCTTGCAGACACTATGCACACCTTGCACTCACTCAGTTAATAGAAACAATTGAAACTTATATACTCCTCACGACGATTCATACATTCAACAAAGCAAATGAGGTCATCGACTCAAGAATGGAAATAACAAAGAATTGAAAAATAACAAAAAATCTACCATTCATTTAGATAGGCACATAATCAACACACATTTGGGACAATATATCTCTATTATATTCATCCAACTGAAACTTATATACATAGATACACTTTTCTTCACCACCCCTTAATCTCTACAAGATAGATTCAAATACTGCTCGGTTCTCCTCTATACGTGGAAACAATAAACATCAATCACTTTAATGGGTAATATTACAAAGGGACTCCCTTGAGTTCTTCCCTCCAACTACTTTACTCTATCTTAATGGAATTGAATGCTATCAAATACTTAACACTTATTACAATAAATATCGAGTCAGACGGATGAGAGCGCAAGCTCCAAATCTGTACGGTGATCTGATTCATAAAAAAAAATACATTCCCCCATCAATATTACGTGATGGCTCAGCCTTCGATCATTAAATACATTCATAACTCAAAATATTTGTTAGGCATCATATTAATACATTGATCTTTTGAAATTCAAAATGTTTCAAAATGTGCGCTAGTGCACCCAGCTGTCTTCCACGCTTATGCTTCGTTGGCGATGCTCCTACATCATACTCCCTTGGCTTAAAAAATCATGGACTCCTTTCCATGAGCTCCTGCACCGATCTTCCATGCTTCTGGATCTCTGCTTTACTAACCTAATTGGCATCTTCTATTGGTCATCCTTTCCACTTTACCAAGTATTCAAAATACGTCTTCCTTCTGGTCTTCTTACCAATACGTTGATCTATGATCTTTTCCATCTGCAACTTCTCTGCTACAGGCATTTGTTTCTCCCACCGGATACTTATTTGATCTTTTTATCCTTCGGCTTCGGCCTCCCTATAAGGGTACAACTCCGCAATGTTGAATATGGGTGATATTCCCACATCTTCTGGCAATTCTAACTCATAAGCATTCTCGCCAAATCTCCTCAAGATTTTACATGGCCCTATATTTTTCAATTTCAACTCATTATATGTGCCCCTCGGGAATATTTATTTCCTTAGATGTTTTATAACTTGATCCCCAAACTCAAATTCAATATTTCTCCTATGTTGATCAGCTCTGCGCTTATATTCACTGCTACTCCTCTTCAACTACTCCTTGATTTGATTGTGAAGTTCCTGCATCTCTGCAGCAAAATCTTCGGCTCCCATGCTTCTAAACTCACTCTGTTTCAGATCCCTTAACTCTGAAACTCCTCTCGGATTCATTCCATATACGATTTGAAATGGAATTTTCCCAGTGCTTCTATTAACTGAGTCATTATATGCAAACTCGGCTTATGGTAGAATCTGATCCCAATGATTATGGTGTTCAGTGACCAAATTCCTCACAAAATCTCCTAGACTTATATTCACCACTTCAGTCTTTCCGTTCATTTATGGATGATATGCAAAACTAAAAGATAGCTCTATCCCCATCTTTTTCCATAACGTCCTCCAGAAATGACCAACAAATTTGGTATCCTTATCTGAAACTATACTCTTGGGCAATCCATGGAGTCTCACAACCTCCTTGAAAAAACAAATCGCAACATGTGTTGCATCACTGATCTTCTGGCACGGAATAAATTGTGCCATCTTCGAAAACCTGCCTACCACCACAAATATGGAATCACTCCCCCTCTGTGTCCTTGGCAATCCCAACACAAAATCCATGCTTATTGCATCCCAAGGCCTCTTTGGAATAGGCAATGGCTGATACAATCCACTGTGTTGTTTCTTCCCCTTGGCATACTAGAAAAGCTTACAATGATTCACAATTTTTTTCACCTCCACTCTCATACCTGGCCAATAATATGAACCGTTTAATTGAGAAAATGTTTTTTCGTGGCCGAAGTGTCCGGCTAGACCTTCGTTATGTTTTTACTTCAGCAAATTCTCCCTCATTGAGCATCTCTGTATGCACAACTGGCATCCTTTGAACAACAATATATCCTGAATCAGATATTCATCCCACTGACTTCTGTCTCCAAGTACAGGATTCGCACACGCTTCATATGCTTCTCCAAAATCTAGATCACTGTGGTACATTTCCTTAAGGTGGTCAAACCCCAAGGTCTTGACTTGAAATTCCTGCAGAATTAAAATTCTCCTGCTCAATGCATCAACAACCTTGTTAGCATTTCCAGAAATATGTTTAGTGACAAAAGTGAAATTTTTCATAAACTCTATCCACTTGGCATGTTTCTGGTTCAACTTCTCATGTCTGGTTATGAATTGCAGAGCGCGATTATCGCTATACAAAACAAACTCCTTTGGTACAAGATAATGCCTCAATTTCTTCAATGCTTGGATTATGGCATAGAACTCTTTGTCATATGTGGAGTAATTCATTTTAGCTTCATTCAGCTGCTCGCTGAAATATGCAATAGGTTTTCTTTACTGGCTTAAGACCGCACCAATTGCAACTCCACTCGCATCACATCTTACCTGAAACGTCTTTTCAAAATCCGGTAGAACCATAATAGGTTGTTCAATTATCTTCTCATTCAATATTTTTAACCTCCTTTCAACCTCTTTTGTCCATTTGAAAGACTTGTGTCTTTTCTTTACTGTATCCATCATTTGAGCACTAATCCCACTAAAATTTCTGATGAACTTCCGATAAAAACTTGCTAACCCATGGAAGCTTCTTACTTCAAAGATATTCCTTGGTGACGGCCATTACTTGATCGCTCTCACCTTTTCGAGATCCATCTTTAACTTGTTTGAAGAAATCACAAAGCCCAAATATATGAGCTTTGTCTTCAGAAAAGAGGACTTCTTCAGATTAATTAATAGCTTCTCTTGCTGCAAACTCCTCATTACCAATGTCAAATGTCTCAAGTGTTCCTCCTTAGTCTTGCTAAACACCAGTTTATCATCCATATATACAATCATGAACTTACCAATTAAATCCTTTAATACTTCATTCATCGGTCTCATAAAAGTACTTGGGGAATTTGTTAAGCCAAACGGCATAACAAGACATTCATATAGCCCTTCATTCATCTTGAATGTTGTTTTCCATTCATCACCTTCCCTCATTCTGATCTGATGATATCCACTTTTCAAATCTATTTTTGAAAAATAGTTGGCTCCGTTCAGGAAATCCATCAAGTCATCCATCCTTGGAAATGGAAATTTGTATCTGATGGTAATCTTGTTTATGGCTCTCAAATCCGTACACATTCTCCATCCTCCATCCTTCTTTGGACTTAATACAGTTGGTACTGCACATGGACTCAAGCTTTCTCTGACCAACCCCTTGTCTAACAAATCTTGAACCTGTCTCTTCACTTCCTCATTCTCTTGAGGTGTCAACTAGTATGCTACTTTATTTGGCAGGCTTGATCTTGATATCAATTCAATGTGATGACTAATGCTTCTGATATGCGGTAATGAGTTTGGCAACTCATCCACTACAATATCATAAAAATTCTCTAACAACTCTTGAACTTCCTTAGGAAAATATTCTAGTGAATTTCTGGTAAGGATAACCCTTGGCTTCCTTACTATAGAAAACTGCAACTCTTGTTCCTTCTTTACTTCATTCAGGAGTTCCTTCCTACTCATGAGAAGTATGCTCATGCTAGCTTCCTCTTTCACCTTCTTTTCCTCAATTGGCAGCAACATATGTTCTCTACCATTCTTCTCTAAGGTGTAGGTATTTCTCCTCCCATCATGAATAACATTCACGTCAAACCGCCAGGAGCTCCACAACAAAACATGATAGACATCCATGGGAATCACATCACATAAAATCTCATACCTATATCCCCCTATTTTGAAATTAACCAAGCATTGTTGAGTGATTGTTACCTGACGACCTTTCTGCAACCATGAGACCTTGTATGGTGTCGGATGTGCAGTCGTCTCCAGCTCTAGCTTCTCCACCATCTTTGTGGATACTAAGTTGTCAGTGCTCCCACTATCAATTATCACCTTACAAACTCTATCCTTCATTTTGCAAGTTGTCCTGAACAAATTGTTCCTCTGCACTGCTTTTTCAGTTTTTGTCTCTTGATTTAAAAGAACATTCTTCATCATCAAGGACCTTCCATCCTCTACACCTTTTGTTTGAGCATCCCTCTTATTCTCTTCCTAAATGTGAGCTTTGCCTCCTTTCTTTCTTTTGGTACAATCCCAAGACATATTTCATGTCTTTCCGCGGGCATAACACCTTCCTTATTCTCCTCTGCCTCTTCCTCTTCCTTTGGGAAAAGAACTTCTACCACCACTATGTCTTCCTTGGGAACTTCCTCCTCTCTCAGAGCGACTATGTGGTTTCTCTGCCTCGTCCTTGGGCTTATGTGCTTTATCTTGGGCAACTCCCTTGCCTCTGTTCAATTTTCATCCTCTGTTATGTTGATTCTGCTTCCTAGCCAACTTATCTTCTGTCTTCAGTGCCATTTGGTATGCATACTCTACTTTCATGCCTGTCGCCATGTTGATTTCGTCTTGGATATCATACCTTGGGCCATTAATGTATCTGGAAACTTTCTCTTCATCTCTCTCTCTCTTTTTCCATATCTAATATTCAATTTGTAGAACTCTTACGTGTAATCCTTCATATTCAATCCTCTTTGTCTCGGGTTCTGCAACATCCTGAATAGATGTATCTAGTAGTCTTTGGGCATGAATTTCACCTTCAACTTGGCTACCAGTCGATCCCAACTCTTGATCTTTTGCTTGCCTTTGCTCCTCCTGTCAGCCTACAGTTCATCCCACCACAATGTTGCATGTCCCTTCAACCTAGTGATAGCATGCCTTACCTTCTTCTCCTCTTCGACATCCTCATAGTCAAAATACTTGTCCATTGCTCGTATCTAGTCAAGCAATTCTTTTGTGTCTAAATTTCCTTCATATATAGGGATGTCAATCTTCTCTCTGGCAGCCAATTTGACAATCGCTCTCAACAAGCGTTCCTCTGCAGTGTCCTCAGCTACATCTTCTTCAACTTCTACTTCTTCATTTTCTTCCTCGTTGACATCTCCAGCATCAAGTGCTCTCTTTTGTGTTGTTTCCATGGCATCCATCCTCGCACGTAATTCTCTCATTTCTCTTTCCATAGATCTGTTAGCTACAGGTGGATCAGCGCGTCTTCTAGCCAGCATTGTGCTGATGCTTCTGATACCTCTCGTTGATATTAGTTTACTCCTTCTTCTCTACAGAAGTCAGTTTTGTACTTTCTCTAGTACCACTCTGGCACAGACCCCCTTCCCTCCAAAGGGTTGCTTGACCTCCCGGTCTTGGATCGTTTGAATTTCTGAGTCAGAGAGACTCCTTGGGTTCCCACGGGCACCTGAAACAACTCTACCCACACACATAGGTTTCCTCCACAAGCGACCACAGATATGACCGTGGGTTTTACCTCTTCGTGGTTCAGACTTCGGGGATATCTTGAATCCCATTCTCTGCTTCTCTCGAAATGCTTTGCTCTGAGGTTCCAAACTTCTTCCATGTGTATCCTTATATCTGTTGGCCCCACTACATTCAGACTTCGTGACCTCACAAAACTATAGGAATTCCACCCAAAATGTCTGGTCTTCTGATTGCCGAACTCCCTAATCCATTACCATGTATTCCTCCATGACCAACGATCAATATTGAATCGTGACTTCGGACTTCATGACTTTTCTTTCACCAAGTATCGAACTTGTCGAACTCTGAAGTAACTTGAAACACCCCACAGCTATCTTTCGTGTAGCTTTACCAAATCTAATGGTCTGGAATGTTTCTCCTTCCTCCAAGAACGAATCTTACATTCATCGACTCTCAGTGAAGACTCCAGGGACTTCTCTCCTTGAATATTTCTACCGCTCATCCTCCTGAGCTTTAACTTCCTCGGTTTGTTCCTCTAAACAATATCTTTGACACTTAGTCGAATTCTTGGTATGTGCACACCTTGCAATAGAATTTCATCCACCACTTTTCTCCTCCTCATGGATGGATTCGCACCCCTTGCGACTGTTTTCCAACCGCTTTTGTCTCCCCTGACTGAAATCACGTTATCCTCCCTGAGTTTTCGAGTCTGAAAACTCTGTCATGTGCCCCTTGTGGACATCAATGCACTCCTTGCACACATATAATTTTTGTTGTCTCTTCTGAGCTTCGAGTCAAACAAACTCGGTCACGCACTCCTTGCAGACACTATGCACACCTTGCACTCTCTCAGTTAAGAGAAACAATTGAAACTTCTCTAATCCTCACAATGATTCATACATTCAACAAAGAAAATGAAGTCATCAACTCAAGAATAGAAATAACAGAGAATTGAAAAATAACAGAAACTCTACCATTCATTCAGATAGGCACATAATCAACACACATTTGGGACAATATATCTTTGTTATATTCATCCAACTGAAACTTGTATACATACATACATTGTTCTTCACCACCCCTTAACCTATATAAGATAGATTCAAATACTGCTTGGTTGTCCTCTATCAACGGCAACAATAAACATCAATCACTTTACTGGGTAATATTACAAAGATTTATACAAAGGGACTCCCTTGAGTTCTTCCCTCCAACTACTCTATGCTATCTTAATGGAATTGAATTCTATCAACTACTTAACACTTATTACAATAAATATCGAGTCAAAAGGATGAGAGCGCAAGCTCCAAATCTGTATTGCGATCTGATTCATAAAACAAAATACATTCCCCCATCAATATTATGTGATGGCTTAGCCTCCAATCATTAAAGACATTCATAACTCAAAAGCTTTATCAGGCATCATATTAATACATTGATCTTTTGAAATTCAAAATGTTTCAAAATGTGCGCTAGTGCGCCCAACTGTCTTCCATGCTTGTGCTTCGCTGGCGATGCTCCTGCATCATTATAACATGTTGTGCAATACGCCTTTGCTTAAAACTCATACATACAACAGAGACATATATATATTCAAAATCATTACAATATTACAATAGGATCAGAGCGAGCTCAATACTAAGGACTCATTGAATCTCAACTCCTCAATATCTAACTAGCTGACCAACTAGCCCTATTTTTTATATCAATGCTTCCTTTTATAGCTTTATATGTTGGGGAGTGTTGCCTCTTTCTTCTCTTCTCCACTCGTTTATATGATAAAACTTCCTTGCACATTTCTCGTATCTACCAACACTCCACATAGACTTTCTGTATCAATGGAAATATTAACTTCTCGGTCAGCACGTCCTCTAATTGTCCCATGTCCTTGTATGTTTCTTGAAATACCCTTTCAAGGATATTTCCTGATGATTCCTTTCTTGATTTTGATGAGAATCTTCTTGATTTCCAGCACAATTGACAAAACTCAGACTGGAATGCACTTGGTAGACTTTAGGCTTGACACGCAACTGAAAAACTTGGTCTGACACGTACTTTATGTCATTCCTCATGCATTTTATTAGGTACGCACAAAAATATGGAATGAGTGCGAAAAACTTCGTTTGTGCCCGCGCAAAACTGAACCCAAACTTTGGGTGCCAACAGGGGTGAATCCATATAAGACTACTTTTTAATTTCTTACAATCTTTACCCATTTTTTGTTTCACTAATTATAAGAAGTTAATGAGAAATGTACATACATAACATATAATCCACAATACATAGAGATTTAACGTGAAACCCCAAATGGTATAAAACCACAAAAGAATTTATTTATAAAATCTTGTAGGCACCAGCCTACTATAACAATGCTTCCATGCACCAACCTGCAAGATACACCAATCTCTTCTCCTAAACACCAACTCAATAATAAGGTTTGCAGGCACCAACTTGCAGGAGACACCAGTCCCCTTGAATGAGAACCAACTTAGTTCTCTATGTAGGCACCAACCTACAGCTACTAAATTCAAAGACACCCACCTGCAGGAGACACCAATCCCATTAGTTGAGTACCAACTGACCACTTCCTCTAGATACCAATTTTACTGGAAACATAAATCTCCTCAAGTTGTTAACAATACCATATTATCTATTTCCTTCTTCTGCACAAATTTTTCATTCTGTCTCTGTTGTCACAGTTCACAATATGCATAGCTTCACAAGTTCCTTTGTCCTTGCACCTCCCAATCACCCTTATATAATTTTATTATCTTCCTTACATTCTCTGATGTCCTCAGACTTCAGAACCTCAAAGCTTATCTCCACACAATCCACATATCCCACACACACATACACATAATAAAAAAAACATGGAATCATTATTTATACACTTCCTACCTCCACATGTTTTTCCACATACAGAGGGAATTGGACTCAATAGGTCAGCTCTCGATCCTCTATTATCCATTAAATCATTCTTGCAAACTAGTCTCAATCTCCTTCCATTTCTCATGCGATATGTTTTTTGGTCACCCTGCACAAGCGTCAATGCACAACTACTGTTGGATGATGTCCTTGATCATATCTCAAATGTTGATCTACTCACCACCCACCAAAAACACACAATACCCCCTCGATGCTCGGAAGTTTTCCAATATTCCCTTGATTAGATCTCAATCGTCGATATATTATTCTTATCATATCAAGACCATCGTGACTTTAGCTTACCACCACCATCCATTTATATCTTGGGTTGATCTCTGTTATCACACGGTTCGTAGGAAAGGTCTAAGGAGCTTGAGTCGGGGCTTGAAACCGGCGTAACAGGAGCTTCCCCACCCATTGTCACCTCGATGGGGAGCTCTTTCTATTTAGGAGGGCAAGTCCAAGGGAGACGTCCCTAAGGCAATCTGGGTTAAAGAAAGGCTAAAGGGAAAAGGCCAAGTCAAGGAAACCCCTTTCACAGATTGCTGCCCAAGAAGAGATAGTCAAAGAGATAAGACCACTGATGATGCACCTGTTTGCGAGACAAAACAAAGAAAACTAGAATGTTCTTGCAGTGGGTTAGTACTTCATGAAATAAATGACTATCTTCAAATGAATATATGAGCAATGATCAGATGTAATTGTTGACGAAGTCAATGATTGCTAAGCAAAGATAAATAACTTGTATCACTTCTTCAACAAAGCATAAAAGGTAATAAGCATTCAATGTTCAATATTAGACCCTGTATCATATCATTAATGCAATAAACATGTCACATCAGCTCATATACAATATATCACTGCGTCACCTATACAAATTCTGCTACAAGGGTGACGTCAAGCTTTATCAATAGGTCAATTTGAGAAGCAAAGAGCACAACGTTTTACCAAATAAGCTCACAAATACAACTAACAACTCAATGCCTATCAAAGGAGGTGAGAGAAGTCACAAGGTTGCATGCCAAGCAAGAAGTCTAAAAGGTGTGACGTCACCTCTATACAATTTTTGTTGTCTGCAGGTTAGCTAGCTTAGGAGTGACGTTTTGAAAATTTCAACCAGCAAAAGAATGAAACAACTCCACGGCTATGAAGGGATAACAAGGCCGCACCTTTCTATCCAAGCAAGAATTCAATTAAGGCCAAATGTTATCTCTTAGGGTTAGTCTTAAATCTAGCTAGGGTTAGACGTTAGGTTAGTAGGGTTTGCAAAATGAAGATAGTTTGAAAGATTTTAAGGCATAACAAGCTCAAACAAGGGTTTCTAGACTAGTGCCTTGGGTTAATGGAGTCAAAGGAGATGTGACTAATGGTTTAGGAAGGGTTCAAACTTAAGGACAAGAGAACTAGGG